>AYEL01059065.1:0-17500 GCA_000484575.1 Olivierus martensii | reverse complement strand
AAAACTGCATTCATTGGTGATGAAATTTTAATCATTTGTACTGAAAGATATTTGTGTACCGAGTTTCTTGTTCTATTTTTTTAAGAGGTGCAATCGTTTCTTTTGCAAGAGTATATATCCTGCACAAAACAATCGCTTGAAGCACAAATCGATGTTCAGGATGAGTAAAAATTAATCATCGATATTTATTAATAGAAAAACAGATAATCACATTTCATATGAACGCTAACAATATGTCTATGAATACTTGTTAAACTATATTGCAATAAAACAATCAGTTGGATTCACCAATGGAAACGCTTCGACTTTCCAACCAAAGGACCCAGGATCAAATTAAGATCTCATTTCTTAGAAATTTATATGAAGGATCCGGATTCAGCTTGTCTAGCTCCTTCCTCTACAATCCGGTTGACCTCTTTGGGTGTAATCATATATGATATGAACTGGAAGAGTACCTATTACCGAATGATTGAGAACTGGCGTTAAGAAAAACAAATCGCAGATATGTAACCTGTAAATTCTAAGATATCTTTATTAGAAAATTTTCTTTCCGTAAAACATCACTGTTATGTAACATTTTCTAATTAAAATTTAAAATTAAATCATGCTTTTCATTCATTTCATTCCATTATTAAACAGCATAGCAATGATTTTTTTATTGTTTAATGCCGCTCTCCACCCAGTGGATAGTAAGTGGCGGAGTATTTCCATGCTTACTATAGGCAGCCCATGCCTCTCGTCATATGGAAGATGGAATTCAACGATCCGGGTGCCTTGAAAAATTGGAGGAAGGCCCCACGCCTCCTGTCTATCGAGGACAAAATTCCGGTAAGCACTGGCCTTCGCTTGACTCAGGATATTATGAGGTCGCGGGAGATTTCCTCATTACTTCATCAGGGGATCGGCCGAATGGCCGAGTGGTAAAGTGTGCCTTACCAACTTGGAGGATCCGGATTTAAATCCGCGTTCTACACCACCAGTTTTTCAGGGGGATCCGAGCCCTCCCATTGAACCCCATCCTTCAATCATCTGGTTGACCCCATCATAGATGTTGGCCAACCTCTGATGGGCTCTAAGTGCCAGATACAGTATATTTCTCATGCGATATGCAACTTAATCAAACTAACCTAACCTTCATCAGGGGAATATTAGATGGTAGTTGTCGCTGTGATGTGTTCTATCTACATAGCTGTTTTTTTACCGAAGTTTTATAGAGATCAGTTGTGTGAACTGAACACAGTCTGAAAGCAAAGTATGAATAGTCAAGGAAATCTTGCGAAAATCAAGGAACTGAGGGACTCAGTTGATTGGCTATTAGACTGACTCGTCTTCAGTCGATCGATTTACAGAAACTCTTCCATCAGGGGAAGGATGTCTCCTCCAAACTTTCTCTGAAACAGGTTATAGTCGTCTCGATTCTTCAGGAGATAGCTAGAATGTGGTGACAGCACCACAACACAATTCGGATAAATCCGAGAGAGAGAAGCCCAGGGAAAGACGAAACTGCGATCTCCAATCTGCTTGCGGTACTCAAACTGAGTAATCCAGTTGGAACTCTGAGCTGCTGAGTTGAGTGGACTGCAACTCTTCTGGTACAAAAGACATTTATCCAAAAGAGTTAAAGCAATCCTATGGCTTGCTGACCTTCGGATATTACTTAGCTTTAATCATTGCCTGGAGAAATCTCTAATGAGCGGTTCAGTTGCTCATCAGAGATTTCTCCCATCGAGTACCCGTATATTTCTTGCTATGTGGTCGCTGCTCAAGCTGGTACCTAGAATCTCAGTCTAATTTCGCTCTTAATGGCGGAGAAGAGCACTCAGGATGCATACTTCCCTCTAACATTGTCTGAAACAATCGAGAAGATGGCGCTGAGATGATGATTTTATAAAATCATACTGTATTACTATTATTATTATTTGTTTTAAAATATATATTATTACTTTTAATCCGAAATTTTTATAACAGCAATCAATTTACTAATGAAACGATATATTTTAAAAATCCCAAATTTAAAAAACAAAACTCGAACATTTGGATTTCTCTATTCTATAATAAGATCTAAATTATATAATAAGAATATAGAGATCCAAAATTTTAAGTTTTTCCTTTTAAAAGGCTTATATATAATAGAGAAGACCATATATATGTCTACTATATGTCAATTATTCGCGTGGATCCCTGACTATAAAAATTACTTAATTAAATTCTGATTATTGTAGATTCTACGAGATTTTTCTATTTTGAAAATATTTTCTTCTGTTAAAAAATTATCCTTACAGACGGTTTTGAGAAAAAAATTGTTTTAATTTATTCTAAATTTATATTTTATCGCTTCATTCTGTGATAAAATTTTCTTAGAACTGTTTGTAGAGGAATAATAAATTATTTCCAACGGTTTTACTTACTATTTTATATCTCTTTTATTATATCGATGGTTCTTAACCGATATTCCGAGAAATTTTGAAATAATTAGCTTAAGCTATTTTTGATTAAAAATTATGTATTAAAATTGCGTGCATAATTTTATTCTTAGTTTAAAGATTTTGCGTCGCCTTATATAAAATGTTTTTGATTTTAGTGTTACACAAAAATTTTTAATAATAAGTTTTCGGCGACTCCAAAAAAGTTAAGAAAAGTCTGGGTCTCACAGGCGTAAAACGTGACGTAAATACGTCGGCGTATCAAAGGTGATGATGTCACTTCCTGTATATTGCTAGACGCTGCGTCGTTACGCCGGAGATGACTTTTCTTCAACTTTATGCGCTGCGCCAAGAGTACGTTGGCCATTCGTTCCAATCAGAAGAGAGATTGTTTTATTTTGATTGTTGAAACTTTATTGCTCTTTGAAATGATATATATCACGCATTTATACAGATCTTTTAGATTTTGAATTTTGCAACTGCAAAACCATTAAGGCTGGGTCTCACAGGCGTAAAACACGACATCAGTTCGCTGACGTAAATGCGTCGAGCACGAAACGTCGAGCGTAATGATGTTCAGATTGAAAGCGTACGACGCGATGTAAATAAACGACATCGTTTAGCTATTGGCTAATTACTGTGATATCATTTGAAGTTAGCTGATTCAACATGGATAGCTCATCATCATGATCGGACATTTTTTAATCGTAAAGGAATCGATATTTTCTTATTTCTTCCATAAATGCTTCGTTATTGAACGCGCACATGGTATCTTCTCTACTCGCCACATTGAATTACGAAATAAAACAATCTTTCTTCTGATTGAACGAATGGCCAATGTACTCTAGGCGTAGCGCATAAAGTTGAAGAAAAGTCATCTCCGGCGTAACGACGCAGCGTCTAACAATATACAGGAAATGACATCATCAGTGTCAATACGCCGATGTATTTACGTCACGTTTTACGCCTGTGAGACCCAGCCTTTACATTCATTAAATTTATAAATGAAGCTATCAATAAATAAAACAGTTCTTGAGTTTCGCTATCCATGTTGAATCAGCTAACTTTAAATGATGTCACAGTAATTAGCCAATAGCTGAACGACGTCGTTTATTTACGTCACGTTGTGCGCTTTCGGTCTGAACGTCGGTACGCTGGACGTTTCTCGAACAATGCATTTACGTCAGTGTACTGACGTCGGGTTTTACGCCTGTGAGACCCAGCCTAAACACTGTTTTAATTGAATGAAAAAATAATAAAATTTGAAAAAATTAAAACTTTTATAAATAAATTTATTTTGCCTTAAACCTTAAAAGAATTTCAAAATTCAACAATTCAATGCTTCGAAATTAAACAAGACTTCATATTAATATACATAACTTCCGCATTACAGACGGACTCCCATAATGTAAAAATTATCTAAAATTATATATATTAATAATTTAAATATAAAAAAAAATAATTTGTAACAAAAGCCGAATTACCATTTTTTTAATTTCTGAGATTCTTGTATCATCTCATTTGATATATACACTATTCTTTGCAGCAACTTTACTACTTATACATGAGATCCGTTTAAATTATTTTTTAATTTATTTTTAATATCAAAAAATCCTTCTTTATATATACAAATACACATTAAAACATGGTAATTTAACAGAAATATGCATTTCGGCTATCTTAGCCCTCTTCAGTTTCATTGTTTGTTACCATGCTGTAAATAATTTTAAAAAACAACCTTATCAACATAAAATATTTTTAAATTACAAAGTTCTCTATATTTCAATATAAAATTTACATACCACTTTTACAAGACACATTAAAATTTTTTTACATAAAATTAGCATATCAATATTCTATAGCGATCTTTCCTAATGGTGATTTTCTCACATTCTAAAAAATTTTTGTAAATCTTAAATTAGTTTTACATTTATCGATTAATAAATATATTAATTTAAAGTAGTTACCTTTTTTAAAAAAACAATTTTACAATTAATAGATAGCTGCTTCATTTTTACACTATAATTCACTCTTTTACAAATAAAACTGTTTTCCTGGAAAGAAAGATCATTTCTATCAATTTCAAAAATGTTCACCCACAAAAATTGATAGAAATGATCTTTCTTTCCAGGAAAACAGTTTTATTTGTAAAAGAGTGAATTATAGTGTAAAAATGAAGCAGCTATCTATTAATTGTAAAATTGTTTTTTTAAAAAAGAATGTGAGAAAATCACCATTAGGAAAGATCGCTATAGAATATTGATATGCTAATTTTATGTAAAAAAATTTTAATGTGTCTAGTAAAAGTGGTATGTAAATTTTTATATTGAAATATAGAGAACTTTGTAATTTAAAAATATTTTATGTTGATAAGGTTGTTTTTTAAAATTATTTACAGCATGGTAACAAACAATGAAACTGAAGAGGGCTAAGATAGCCGAAATGCATATTTCTGTTAAATTACCATGTTTTAATGTGTATTTGTATATATAAAGAAGGATTTTTTGATATTAAAAATAAATTAAAAAATAATTTAAACGGATCTCATGTATAAGTAGTAAAGTTGCTGCAAAGAATAGTGTATATATCAAATGAGATGATACAAGAATCTCAGAAATTAAAAAAATGGTAAAAATTAACACTACCTAAAAGATATAGTTATAAAAAGCCGAATTGTTTTTATTGCACGAGTAAAAAGCAAATTTCGTTTCATCGTGTTTAAACCGTGCAACTCGATTGTATAACTTTCTGCTTTCGATCGGCCGACACAATTCTACTTTTCATTTTTTCATGAAAACAGTTTTATTAACTGCAAATTATTTTTTGAATCAATCAATATACAAAGTTTCATGATCCTGTATTAAAATAATTTAAATTTTTAATCTACCACAGATGTCTGAAAATATTTCCTTTTCAGAACGGCATTAATATATACAGAATAAATATAGCATGGAGATAATAACATGATCTCGCTGCCATATATTGAATCTCATAAATTGAATTAACAATTTTGGTTCAAAATTATAAGTGAATATAGTTACTTTACATATGATTGTACATTATTATTAATGTATACAGTATAGTGTATCTCTCTTTTGGAACATTTATAATACAGTTTTCTATATTTATTTGGTGTTTTTATTGTAATTACATAGATATATCAATCTGATCATATACAATAATGTACTATTATAAATACAATAAAATATTCTGTACTTACCAGTTAGTTATACTGAAATTTATAGGCATAAATGCCTTTAATTTTGGTCATCTCTCATTTTTTGTAGATATAAACATAAAAACGATTTAAATTCTATCAATAACTGATCAATTCGAGTTACCAATGGATCGGGAATAAATTATAAAAGTTTAAATAAGTAAAATATAGTAATATAAATGATAATAAATAAAATCATTTAACTCTTTCGGATGACATAAAATATATCTGCTGTATTTCCACGTAATCTCCTTATAGTATTCCATTAAACGTAATGAAAGTTTATTTTTATTTTTCATTAAGTAGATAGTTATTGATAACCGTTTAATTCCGACTATTTCAATAGTAAAAAAAAAACCTTTAATAGTGACTATTTAATATATCTCCGCATACGGTATTAACTAAATCTATTGAAATCTTCTATTTTCTTCTCTGATCAATAAAAGAGAGAAAAATATGTTCAAATAAGAAAAATATTCTTTTCGATTCAACTTTTATTGTTTTTTTTTTTTAAAGTTATATTGGTATAGTTTCTTGTATTTCATATAAGAACATTATTAGCTTCAATTGTTGTTTGCTTTGACTGTACGGAAGTAAAAGCTTTATCGTGTTATATCTTATTGTGAAAGAGTTAAAATTTTTCTGTATTTAAAAAATACGGTGTGGTTAGTGACAAGGAGAAGGGTTTAAGTTTAGAAAAAAAATAAAAAGTCTCTTGATTTTATATTAAACATAAATAAATAAATTTTAAACTTGCATCATATACAGACACAATGATATGTATGCAGAATATATACTGAAAAAATTAAAAAAAATTTTTTTTGAATAAATCAAAAATGATCAATAATTATGTTCAGTGAAGCTCTTAGAAATCCTTCTAGGAAATAGATAACAGGAAACGATAGATAGAAGCTTACTTCCGATATTTGTTTTCTGAACTATATCTTAAAAACATTTTATTAGATCTTACTTATCTCTCTTCGGAGATAAGTAAGATGATTAGAGTAATGATGAAAGTAACTTCAAAAATTTAACAAGTACTCGAAGTTTAAATAACATAGAGAAGCTTTCTTAAGATACAGTAGTTCAGAAGAAATTCAGAAAGATTTGCAGTATCAAAAAATTACTTTATCTATATTTTAACGTAAAAATTATTATTAAATTTTAAATTGTTTCTAATAAAATAAATTAATTAAGCTGGCAAATTAAAACTGAAATTTTCTTTACAACTCATAAAATGGTAATTATTATTGAAGTAAATCTCTGGAATAAGGATTTATTTATTTTTGAAAAGCTAGAACATTAATTATATTTTCATATACAGGCAGTTATATAATATAATAGTTGTTTACTATATTTTAAATTCCAGGATATTTTTCGGAATTAATGTCACAAAATTGGAATTTCATCAGAAAGAATAGTACTTACATTAGTTTTGTTGGACTATTTCCATTATAAATATTTCATTTATTAAAAAAATAAATTGAACTATCAGAAATAAGACGACTATACACCACTGATAAAATAAAAACTTCTAAACTTTTTAGTAATTCATGTTTTTGTTTTCTTAGATCAACTTTATACTGTATGATATTCATTAGCCTCTTTTTTTTTCTGATAACAGATTTTATTCTTTAGATAAGACGATCAATGAATAATTTCGACTTAATTTTTATAATTTTTATGCAGAAATAAATTTTAAAAGAAAGAGAGAAATTTTTATATGTTTTTAATCATCTGATAGATTACGTTTTATAATTTAAACATTATTTTCTTTGCTTCCATATTCCTCGAACTTAAAAAAAAAAAGTATTAAAAGTAATAACTAATGTTAATTCTTTAGAATGCGAATTTTGAACAATATCATAAATTCTTGAAGATTTCCTAAAAATAATAATTTGGATGTACCGATTTAATTAATTAATATAATCAAAATTTGAATTTGATTTTACAGAATTTTTTCATCCCAAATGGGCAGATAAAAAAAAAATGCCTACTATAGAGTTTTTAATGTAAGTAAAGATTGTTCATTAGATGATAATTATTTGACCACCTGTTATCTTCAAATTAAATTGATTCTCATTTACAAAATCACATAATCGATAATCGAAATCACCTATTATCGATTATGCATTAAATCAGTGATAATTAAGATTTGCCGGTTACTGTAAGGGAAGACAAATTCACTTTTATGGCAAACGATTATCTTAATAAACTTATTTCTTTTGCCATTTTTTTCCTTCTGGATGGACGTTGAGTAATAATTGCCTTGGAAAGTAATACTCTCAGAAAATAATGTTCAAAGAAATAACAAATGAAAAATTCCGCGTCTATGAGAAAATTAACTGAACCATTCATATCAAGAAGTAAAATGGACACGTTTAGAAAAATAGATCCCTATTTTGAACTAAAGATTATCAGAATGTTATCAATACCCTTATGGAATTTCAAAAAATTTATTACAGTGAAACTAACAGGGCCGACTCGTGCATAGGCATTGCGAAACTGCAGCACCCCAACTTTTGCTCGGTATGTATATACATATTTATTAATTTATTTATATTTGCTTGTAATATTTAATTTTATCATCAACAATCCTATACAATTCTCTTATTTTATATAAAAATAATAAACATCCATCTTGTAGCACTTAGGAGAGCGAAGGATGTTAGCGAAATTGTGTCTGTATTGGGTGGCATATTGCTACTCGCGCATGTTCACACAAGTATATGCACGCCATAGTGACATGCTTGGATGCGAACTATTAGCGTAAGGCTGGATTCACACTGGTCTGAGACCACGTGTACGACTATGACCACGACTGACAACTTGCGTTATAACATGCACATTGATCACGACTGGCTTCACGATTTTTCGAATCAACCAATAGCAACTGCATAAACAACAGCCAATAAGAGCTGATGTAGCATATAGCTCGTAAAAGGTGGCCAAATGCCTCCTTTCTATTGGCTACCGTAATGACGTATCCGCTGCGATCACGACAATATTCAGCAAGTTGAATATTGTCGTAGTCGCAGAGGAGAGTCGGGAAGCGAGGTCTGATGGGATTGTTTCTATAGCAACGGTCGCGGTTCTGGTCGAGATCGCAGTCGCAAGGCCAGTGTGAATCCAGCCAGACTGGATTCACACTGGCCTTGTGACTGCGATCACGATCACGACCACGACCGTTGCTATAGAAACAATCACATCAGGCTTGGCTTACGCTATTCTTCGCAGTAGTGAAGCGAGGCCTGATGGGATTGTTTCTATAGCAACGGTCGTGGTCGTAATCGTGATCGCAGTCACAAGGCTAGTGTAAATCCAGCCTTACTGCCCAGTAGTAAGTAGGAGAGCGACGCAATGCGACGCGTCATGATGCTTTGTGTACTCGATGGTGATTGCCTAGCATTAAAGGATTATAACTTGAAAACGGTGACATTTAAATATTTTATTAAAGAAATATCTATTCTAAATGCTATTTCTCTATATGGCGTAGTAGCTAATCCTTCATTTTAACAATAACATGGATTTAATATATAAAAGTACATTTTTAAAAAAGTTATTGCTTTTCTGTTTTGTTGGCAAGGGGTATTTATCATAAAATGAATAAATATTTTATAAATTTTAGTAGAAAATGCATTATTTCGATAAAAAAAAAATATCAGTCTAACGTAAAAAAATCAATTGGCCGGATACAGAAGAATATTGTTATTATTTTATGAGGATTAGATAATGATCTTGAAAACAGTTCTCAATGACACCGCCTAAATAAAAGTCCATATCAAAACACTATTACTGATAATTTTATACGATAACCAATGCCGTTAATGTCTGCTATCATTGAGCACCACAAATGATAAAAATAATATTTAATAATTATAAAATTCTAGAGAACAAAATGTTCAGTTATAGCTATCATTACCTATCAACGTGCTAATACAAACATAAAACAGTTGTAACAAATACATGGGCACATATAATGGTGCAAAGTCGCGAATTAGAACGAATGTAAATACTATGGTGAAGCGAGGCCTGATGGGATTGTTTCTATAGCAACGGTCGCGGTCGTAGTTGCCATCGCAGTCGCAAGCTCAGTGTGAATCCAGCCTAATGCGACACTGTCCGTCGTGCAATTCCATTGTTGTTTATATGCGGGTTGTTCCAGTAGTAGCGTGTTGGTAGTGTTTATCGTATTTACTCCTTCTCTTTAAATATTTGGACATTACAATTTTAAAGACATAACATTTTGAATTATACTAAACTGTATAATTTTATCGATAATAAATAATATTTTTTCATGTTTAATTTTTTTTTTAATTTTTAACCATAATTTTGATATTTTATCGAAACACGCATACATTGTATTTACAGTATGTACAGGTATATATTTTTCGAAAGTTGCAGCCGTCGCTGGAAACTAATATGAGTAATTTTTTTGAAAAACTACTGAGTAGTCTGAAGACAAAATTTTTTTTTTGTAATAATTTTGTAATAGCTAATATCAGGTCATCCCAAAAGTAATGTCGTTTATAGGATTAAAGTTTTAAAAGATATAAATCGTTTGCTAATTTAATCAAATATATATTTTCTATTTGAATCGATAATGCTTCCAATGTGTGAGATTTAAAAATTCATGTTCAAACAAGTTTCAACAAGTGCACTATAAAAAAACTTTACTTTTGTTATGGCCTGATAAATAAAAAAATGTCTAAAATAGTTTATCTAACATAATTACTCTCTAATAAATTAATTTCCTAATATAATTTTTATAAAAATTATTTCTTATAAAGGCACTTATAGTGTAGTAGCGTAACTTCTTAGGTTGGAATTGTTTTATAAAATATGTTATTTCGATTTATGGTGTCATTTTTACGAGCGTGTTGCAAGTTTGAATATAGCTTTTACAATATACTATTCATGTTTACCTGGATTATTCCTTTATAGATGTTTTTAGATAACCAGTGAATAGACAAATCTACCGATTCTGGCTACACGGCATTTTCAACACAAGATTTATCACTATAAGTTGAACTCTTATCATATACAATAGAGTCTCCCTAATCCGACATATGGTTCCGGGGCTTGTCGGATTTCAGAGATTTGTCAGATTATTGGATTGTTCAATGAAAAAATTGGGATTACACAAACGAATACGTTCAGTTTATTTATTTATTTTTTGCATATTTTATGTCCGGTTCCGGGGCTTGTCGGATTTCAGAGATTTGTCAGATTATTGGATTGTTCAATGAAAAAAATGGGATTACACAAACGAATATGTTCAGTTTATTTATTTATTTTTTTCATATTTTACGTCACCTTTCCAATCAGGGAGATTACTAAGGGGTCAGGGCCAGTTCCAACCACGGGCTGCACCCACACTCGTGAAAGTGGTCCAGATGGCGAAGGAAGGGGATCGCCGGCTAGGCAATCAGGGAGATTACTAAGGGGTCAGGGCCAGTTCCAACCACGGGCTGCACCCACACTCGTGGAAGGGGTCCAGATGGCGAAGGAAGGGGATCGCCGGCTAGGCACAGCATCCCGAAAAAATCCGGGACCAGACCCGGGTCCTCCTGCGTGGCACACCAACGCGTTACCACTCGGCCATCCAGCCGCCTGTTCAGTTTATTAAAACTTTCCTGTCACTACTCTTGATGTTCAAATTTTATCCCGATTTTTTTTAATATCAATAATGGTGGCTCTTCCAATATCATAAAACGAAGCCAAATCACTAAACTTTACTCCCAAAGAGAAAAGTTTAGTGATCAAAAAACCAAAGAGAATCAAAAAAACTTTTCTCTCATTAAGAAGGTCAATATCTTGTGTTTTCGTTTTTCACTTTTTCCGATTTGTTACATCATGATAACGATAAATTACAAATATTGAGACAGTAAAAACACTATTTTACAGTAAGCAGTGTACTGAACTTAAAAATTAGTCCGACTATAACGCCTGAGCAACGAACGAATTGTAACTGGCAATTTGTTTACGTCACTTTCTCTTTCGCACACGGACAAGTTGTGACATGAAAATTTCACGTTGGCGGCTCGACGGTTCTCAGAGTGCCGAACTACTGGAAGTGTCGGACTACAGAGACTCAACTGTAATCCGACTAAGTTTAAATTAAATTAAATTTAAATCTATGAAATAGTTCAGTAGCGTCATAGCTGATGTAGGCTATGATATTAATGAACTATTGCAAAAGTAAATTATAAAATATAAAACTAAATTATTAAATAAAAGTTGAATTTTAAATATTATGTTATAATAAAAATCGACCATGACAGAATTGCCTGTCATGTCATGACAGGTTAATGGAGAGTTACAATAAATATTAAAATATTGTAACTCTTCTACTGTGATATAAATAGAAATTTTTTTATTTGGTTATCATTAAATAGCTTGATTCTGTTAAGAAGAGCATTCTGTGACCTTCACTTGTCACGATTACTTTATTTAAATGTAAAAAAAGTAAAAAGAGATCAAAGATAAGCCATAGGCAAAAATAATAGATATGAATACAATACTGTTCTTAATTCTGGAACTTCATATTACTTATGAAGTATTTTGTTTCTTAAGAAAAAAGTTAATCCTGTTTAAATTAATGACTCGCCGTTAATTTAATTCTTACAGCTTAAATTTTCGCCATTTTTTTTAATAATTAGTTTTTTTTTTTAAATTCGACAGAAATATAATTTTTATATTTCCTCTAAACTTTTTCCTGGACTGATATGTTAATAATTGTTATCTGTTATCTGTACTGCTCCGGAATGACACTTTTCATCTTCGGACTTTGTTTTTTTTATTCTTATATTTTTAATGTTATGTTATGTTATGTTTTGTTTTGTTTTGTTTTTTTTTGTATCCATTATGTTATTATGAACTATGTTAAAGCCATACGGCTTGAAATTTATATGAAACTATGCCCTCACTCCTCTAGTGACCTATCACACTTTTGATAGGAATTCTATTCTTTTCTCGCACTTTCCTCTTACTAACTCTTCTCACTTCTTTTCAATCCTATTGGGTCAAACCTTTGAGTATGCCCTTCTATATCATCTTTCATTCCTGTATTCCTGTATATATATATTTACAGTAAATGCATTTTATAGTACAGATATACTGTATTTATATATATATGAGTATAGTATTCATATAGTGCACAAATGCATTTCTTTCACATTTACAAGATATAAAAAAAATACGTACTTGCATATTTCCATTATTATAAACTATCAAGTTGTGAAGGTAAATATAAATGTATTCATATAGTGCACAAATGCATTTCTTTCACATTTACAAGATATAAAAAAAATACGTTCTTGCATATTTCCATTATTATAAACTATGAAGTTGTGAAGGTAAATATAAATACAAATATTGAGACAGTAAAAACACTATTTTACAGTAAGCAGTGTACTGAACTTAAAAATTATTCCGATTATAACGCCTGCGCAACGAACGAATAGTAACTGGCAATTTGTTTACGTCACTTTCTCTTTCGCACACGGACAAGTTGTGACATGAAAATTTCACGTTGGCGGCTCGACGGTTCTCAGAGTGCCGAACTACTGGAAGTGTCGGACTACAGAGACTCAACTGTAATCCGACTAAGTTTAAATTAAATTAAATTTAAATCTATGAAATAGTTCAGTAGCGTCATAGCTGATGTAGGCTATGATATTAATGAACTATTGCAAAAGTAAATTATAAAATATAAAACTAAATTATTAAATAAAAGTTGAATTTTAAATATTATGTTATAATAAAAATCGACCATGACAGAATTGCCTGTCATGTCATGACAGGTTAATGGAGAGTTACAATAAATATTAAAATATTGTAACTCTTCTACTGTGATATAAATAGAAATTTTTTTATTTGGTTATCATTAAATAGCTTGATTCTGTTAAGAAGAGCATTCTGTGACCTTCACTTGTCACGATTACTTTATTTAAATGTAAAAAAAGTAAAAAGAGATCAAAGATAAGCCATAGGCAAAAATAATAGATATGAATACAATACTGTTCTTAATTCTGGAACTTCATATTACTTATGAAGTATTTTGTTTCTTAAGAAAAAAGTTAATCCTGTTTAAATTAATGACTCGCCGTTAATTTAATTCTTACAGCTTAAATTTTCGCCATTTTTTTTAATAATTAGTTTTTTTTGAGAAAGTGTATCACTGATGATATCAGAAAGTACAATTGTAACTTAGTTAAAAAATCCATTGAGGAAAACAAAGGAATAAAATCTGTAAAAAAACATCTTTGCAGTGGAAGAAAAAGGATTTTTGCTTTAAAAGCCAAAGATGGTAAAATAATTAAAAACCAAGAGGGTATCTTAAAACATGTGGAAGAATTCTATTCTGAGAAGATGGCATCACAGTAGATATCTTACATGAAGGAGGAGAACAAATAAAAGACATTCTAACAGATTTATTTAATAGATGTTTAAAACAAAAAGATGTACCAGAAGATTGGAAGAATGCAACAGTTATTCTTTTGCACAAGAAAGGGGAAAAAAAGAATATCTCTAATTACAGACCTATCAGTCTTTTATCTGTACTGTATAAAGTTTTTACTCGCATTTTAACGATAGATTAAAACAATCACTGGATGAAGCACAGCCAAGAGAACAAGCAGGATTCAGGGCAGGATATAATACCATGTATCATATTTTTGTATTGCAAGAAATTGTGGAAAGAACAAATGAATATGAAATTCCACTTTGTTTAGCGTTCATTGATTATGAAAAAGCTTTTGATAGTGTTATGACATCTGCTGTGCTAAATGCTTTGGCTGATACTGATTCAGGCTATGTTGATATTTTCAGCAAAATTTACAGTCAAGCATCAGCACGAATTAGATTGCATAAATATAGTGAGAAAATTAAAATAGGAAAAGGTGTTAGACAAGGTGATACTATTTCACCAAAACTTTTCTGCAGTCCTTGAAGAAATAATAAAAAAAAGGATTGGGATAAAACTGGTCTTAAAATAGATGGAGAATATCTAAGCATCTACGATTTGCTGATGACGTAGTCTTGTTAGCTTCGAATCCAAATGAACTGCAGAATATGATACAAAGCTTGGCCACAGAAAGCAAGAAAGTAGGACTTAGAATAAACATAAGTAAAACTAAGATCATGTACAATAAGTTTGCTGATCAACAGAACATAAAACTAGATAACATAGTTCTAGAAGAAGTCAATGGATATATTTATCTTGGACAACTGCTCACTCTAGATGATGAACTTATGCCAGAAATAAAGCAGGACAATTAAATTAGCTTGGGTGCCTTTTGGTAGATACAACTCAATTTTAAAAGGAAAAATCCACTTTGCTTGAAAAGAAAAATATTTGATCAGTGTATTCTGCCAATTATAACTAATGGATCAGAAATTTGGACACTAATGAAAAGAGCTATTCAAAGGCTTCAAACAACACAAACGAGTATGGAAAGATGCATGCTAGGAATAACTAGAAGAGACAGAAAACGTAATACTTGGGTAAGGCGTCAAACAAAAGTTATAAATGTAATTCAAAAGATAAAAAAGCAGAAGTGGACATGGGCTGGATATATAATAAGAATAAATGATAATAGATGGACAACTAAAGTACTTCACTGGATACCAAGGGATAGAAAACGACCAAGAAAGAGACCACATTACAGATGAAGAGATGAGATTGCGAATTTTACATCAAAGTGTTGGATCAGAGAGGCTACAGACAGGAAGAACTGGAAATTGCTTGGAGAGACCTTCATCCTGAAGTGGATTGATAACTGTTGATTATGATGATGATGATGATGATAGGCAAATTATATAAGAAATTTTAATTTTTCTCTGGGATTCAGTGTGCCACAGGTTGGCCATCCCTGGTCTAGAGACATGATTTTTGCTAAGAGTAGCATAGATCCCAGACACTGTCTAAAAGAACTGGATCTGTGGGATTCAGAATTGAATCTGGATCCTCCAAGATGGTAAGCAACCATGCAATTTGTGCTTATTTTTTAATATAACTATTTTTAATATTAAGTCTTTATAACCTGCTTGTATTGTATAATTGTATGTTCTGAAATACACATGTGTGATATACATAATTTAGTGGAGCAATCCATTTATGTAAGTATGACTACCTCTGAATTAAGAACATAAAGGAATGCAAACCAAAACCATATTCTGTTAATAATTCATAGTCATAACATTCCTACATTAGTCATCAGCTTGGAATTAACTATTAGCTTCTCACTGTGTTTAAATATAAAAAAATTTAATAGAATTTGTTAGATTAAAAATTGATTTCTTTAAAGTAACATTTCTCAACCTTTATTCAACCATGGCTCAAATTCAGTATGATGAAAGGGATGAACTTGTTGATAATACATGTTATAAAATCATGTAAGCAATATTTGCAATTCAATTACAATATTTTATAATAATTTTATAAAGTGCATTTTTTTAGCTGTAATAGTTCACAAGAATTTTCATATACTTATTTTAAGTGGTTTTATCAAGTTTCATCTTTTCAGTATCAAAGCTATCACTAGTAATAACAAAAAAGAAAAGGTATTTAGACAATCCTTTTTCTTTTAATTTCGTTCTTGCAAATGGTGTCTGGCTTGCATTGTTTTGTTAAAAATGATGTCATGATCAAGTTTCTCAATGGAATGCAGCACGATTATGAGACCAACTTGACACCATTTTTGATGAAGAAAATGCATGCTAAATAGTATCCACAAGAATTTAAATAGAGTTTTAGAATGCAATACACTAAAACTATAATTGCTTATACTCTTAATATATTCAACAATCTGTCACCAAAGCACAAAACAGCAATATTTTAAGATTTTAGATCCAGGTTTAGAATTTACAATGTATTCTTAGATTTGTATGGTGCTGAAGTTGGATGTATTCGAAAGTACTTTGCCTATTAAAATATATATTTTTTTTTTAAATACTATTTTTTACTGTTTTGGCAATAGACTGTTGAATGCAATATTGCAATAAGAATTAATTAAACCATTGTCTTGATAAAAACTAAGACAGGCACTGCCTGTCTTAGTGCTATGATTAGTATTTGAATGCAATACACTTTGCAATAGGCCAAAGGCTACTATAAAAAGTATTACATTCTAAAGCTCTCATTAAAGTTAGTCATTAATGCAATACATTTGCAGTTGTCTTTGACTACATAGCTCTGATTGGGACTATTTCATTACATCATTACATTGATTCAGGTTTTTATTTTGTAAAAGTATAGTGGATATAATATGTTTATATAAATATTTAACTAACTGCTTTTTTACATTAATCTTATAAAATAACGGCACTAGGAAGCAGTTGAATATCACCATAAAAACTCTTTTATTGGAACGTTTTCGGTTATCGTAAAACCATCATCAGCATTTTACAGTAGAATACAGGAAATTTTTAATTCGTTTTCGAACCAGAATTAAAGAACTGAATATAATCATTTAAAAATTTCAAAAATTAAAAACATATTTTTGTGTCTATAATTTCGTTAAAACAATAACATACTTTATACATATTACGTACGATGTAAAAAATTATTTTCTAAATTGGAAATATTATTAATCTGTATGTATAAAATCCGAAGACTTGTAGCTACATTACTTAATATTTATCAAATTAAATTAAAAAATACAGCCTGCATCGAATATTTTATGTAATCGGGTAGCGCGCATCTGTGTTATCGGCTTCCGCTTTTTCTCAAGGCGTACTGCCACGCTGCAGAAATATCTTTACTTGTTTTTCCGTTAATGACGTTTTTGTATTGCCCTCTTTGTATAATCTCCAATGATTCTAATATCAAGCCTTCTTTTAAATTATTACACGATTT
>AYEL01059064.1:0-14853 GCA_000484575.1 Olivierus martensii | reverse complement strand
GTGATAGAATCCAAGAACACAAAGCCGATATTAAAAATGGTAATTTAAGAACAGCGTTGGCGGAAAGATCCTATGAACATAATATACAGATAAAATGGGAAGACGCAAAAATCTTAAAATCGTGTAATAATTTAAAAGAAGGCTTGATATTAGAATCATTGGAGATTATACAAAGAGGGCAATACAAAAACGTCATTAACGGAAAAACAAGTAAAGATATTTCTGCAGCGTGGCAGTACGCCTTGAGAAAAAGCAGAAGCTGATAATACCCAATTACGTAAAATATTCGATGCGGGCTGTATTTTTTAATTTTAATTTGGTAAATATTAAGTAATGTAGCTACAAGTCTTCGGATTTTATACATACAGATTAATAATATTTCCAATTTAGAAAATAATTTTTTACATCGTACGTAATATGTATAAAGTATGTTATTGTTTTAACGAAATTATAGACACAAAAATATGTTTTTAATTTTTGAAATTTTTAAATGATTATATTCAGTTCTTAATTCTGGTTCGAAAACGAATTAAAAATTTCCTGTATTCTACTGCAAAATCCTGATGATGGTTATACGATAACCGAAAACGTTCCAATAAAAGAGTTTTTATGGTGATATTCAACTGCTTCCTAGTGCTGTTATTTTAAAAGAATAATATGTTTATTTTACATCCACTGTTATTAAATATCTTAATATAAATGTAAATAAGGCATTTTGATTTCATCAGATTTATTTGGATTAAGATTATTGTGTGCATTTAAAGACAAATTCTAGAGGATGCCATCTTTAAAATTTCAATTTCTCTGGGTCCATTGTAGCTGAAAAACTTGCTTTTAAAGTTAGTTCCACAACAAAACATGAAAAATTATAACATACATATATTTTGTGTGGCCTGATAGATATTTGCAACTTCTATCAGGTCATTTTTTATACATTTTTGTGAAAACTTATTACATAAACATAATTATATTTTTTCTAAACTATAGTACGATACTTAATATATAAATTTGAATATATTAAATGATTTTTGTATATAACTTAGTTTAGATCCAGGTTTAATTTAAATCATATATGTATATATATGATTGTTTAAAATGTGAAATATTGTATGATGAATTCATACAATACAATATCCTTAATTTTTTTTAGTATTGAAATTATTAATCTTTTTAAAAGATATCAAAAATGAAAAATGCTTTGACAGAGCATTTTTCATTCTAGTCTTTTTCATTTTTTGATAATTATAAAATGTAATCAATAAAATGTTTTAATTATTTTAAAATTTTAAAAAAGGGGCCTAAAAAACCTCAAATCCAAGGTCTCCATAATGTTAGATTCATCCTTGATAGCATAATTAAATAATATATTTGAACAAAATTGGATTACAATAAATTGGATGGAAAGATTTTTCTGATTCCTTAAAGAGAGATTAAATTACATTAAATAATGATTCCACAGGAAAATTATGATCCTCATCAAAGGATATTAAAATTAAATTTCTATATGCACTTTTTGTAGTGTGGCCAATGATGCAGCATCATCTGCAATTAAAAAAATTATTGAAACAGTTTGATATTCCCAAAAGTTGCTTGGAGAAAATGATTGCCATATTTCATTAGATGTATCTAATGAAATATGGATGTATTTAATGTATATTGTAGAATTACAGATAGGCCTCCGCGGCCAATCCGGCCGAATGAACTTAAATTATGAATGTTTACTAATTTCTGAATTTTCTATATATTTTTCTCGGATTGCAGCAAATCGCGGTAACAAGTATGTGTAACTGCGGATATTGAAACAAGAGATATGAAGGTTTTACTTTATACTGTATTTTTAAAGATTAAATACATGTTTATATTATAGAATTCTGTTTACTATTTATTTATATAATCAAGTAGAGTAGGGCCAGCTCAACATACACTCTGCTCGATCGTATGTTGAGCTGGCCTTGAACTACTTGACAACTGATTCCACCAAGGATATATGCGGCCAGTGATTACAACTGGAATGCCCCGCCGTTTATTATCTACACAGTGAGAAGCAGATTAAAAAATTAAAAAAGAGAGAGAGAAAAAGGTCCCAGACTAGAAGCATCCATCATGGATGTTGCTAGTCTGTGATTGACTCTAAAAGTGGCCACCACCAGATAAAGTATATCTCATATATGATATGGCGACTTACTATAATTAATAAAAAGACACATTTTACAAAAAAGTTTACCATTAGAATATTGGCTATAAAATTAACAGTTGTAAGAAATAAGATTATATTTTTCTAGTTCTTCACTTTTTCTTACAGATCTTGGTCGGCCGGATGGCTGCGTGGTAAAGCTTTAGCCTTACCACCCTGGAGGATCCGGGTTCAAATCCGGGTCCCACATCTCCAGTTTTTCAAAAGAGGTCTGGGCCCGGCCCGTTGAACTCCATCCTTCAACCATCCAGTTGACCTCATCATGGGTGATGGCCAGCCTGTGATGGGTTCTATAAGTGGCCGCCGCCAGATACAGAATATTCCATGAGGATATGGCGGCTTAATATAACTAACCTAACCTTGTAGATCTTAATTTCAATAGCCTATATAAAAATAAAATTTATAGAAATAACATTTTTATAAATCATAAGGAAATGTCGGCCGGTGTTGCCTCAGATGATAAAATATCTAAATCCAGCGCTGTGATATACAGTAAAAATTCTAATTTATATCTATTGTTAAGTGAATATTCATGGAAATCAAAATAACTATTTAATTAATTTAAACAAATTTTTGACAATAGATATGTTTAAATAAATATTTGTTTTTAATTATCTCATGAATTCAAAATTTTCGCAATATTAATATTAACGCAAATATATTTTATATTTTAATGTAGTATTTTATCGCCTGTTGATATAGAGAAGAAACTTATTAATTAAATTTTTTTCAGGCTGTCAACTTTACGGATTCATAGGTGGACTCTCTGGAACCTGCGCCATTTTAACCATATCCGCTATGGCTTTGGAACGATATAAAATAATATCAAATCCATTTGATGCTAACATAAAATTGACCAAATCTAAAGCTTTCAAGATTCTTATTTTCATATGGATCTATGCTCTAAATTTCTGCATCCCTCCACTTTTCGGTCTGAATCGCTATGTTCCCGAAGGATATTTAACCAGCTGTTCCTTTGATTATTTGGATGAAAAATGGCTTCATCGAGGATTCGTGATTGTATTCTTCGTCGCAGCATGGTGTGTCCCAATAACAATTATATGCTGGTGTTATATAGGCATTGTGATAAAAGTCAGAAATCATGAAAGAACTTTTACACAACAAGAATGCAGAATGAGAATTAAAAATAAAATAATTAAAAAATGTTCTTCAGAAGTTAAACTTGCCAAAATAGCGTTTTGTCTGATATCACTTTGGTTTTTGGCATGGACACCATATGCGATCGTAGCCCTCATTGGTACGTTTTTCGATAGGAAACTTCTCACGCCTTTAATGTCTATGGTTCCTGCGTTATTTTGCAAATCGGCATCAGTGATTGATCCCTTTGTTTACGGTTTAACTCATCCCAAATTTAAAATCGAAGTTTATCGCCTTCTAAGTAAAATCTTTCCTTGTGTAAAGATTAGAAAGAGAGTTAGATCCACTTTTAGATCCACAAAATCTTTGGAATCTATTTCTTCAGACAATATTGAAATGGATTATATTCCTCAACATTCTCCTGTTGAATCAATCAAATCTGTTTCCAGTGAAAACAAAATAGAAGTGAATAAAGTTGAAGTTTTTGTGATTCCTCAGGTTTATGATATTATCACAAAAAATGAAAAAATAAAGATAAAATGTAGAAGATCTATATAAATAATGTATTAATGGCTAATTTAAAATTAATCTATTTAAAAATTATGTTTATCAATATGATTTAAAAATATCATTTTAAAGAATAAATACTGTACTAAGTGAATGAATTAATTCAGTTAAAAAATCACTATTTTATTAAGAAATTCATAATGAATATTAGTTTATAATTTAGCCGACTTTAAAATTTTATTATTGATATATTTTATTTAAATTTAAAAATGATTCAAATGGTAGTGATAATATTTTTATAATATCAGATATAAAATTTAAGGTTTGTTTGATTAAGTTGCCATATCGCATGAGGGATACTTTTTTCATATTTTACGCCCCTTTCCAATCAGGGATAATATCAGATATAAAATTTAAGGTTTGTTTGATTAAGTTGCCATATCGCATGAGGGATATTTTTTCATATTTTACGCCCCTTTCCAATCAGGGAGATTGTCGGCCAATCCGGCCGACAATCCCCCTGATTGGAAACGCTTCGGCTTTCCATTCTGGAGGACCCGGGTTCAAGTCTCGGGTCCCACCCCTTGAATATACTTGGCCCGTCGATCCCCGTCCTCCACAATCCGGCTGACCCCTCCGCAGGGGTGGGCAGCCTGTGGAAGGGCTTGTTTCGCCCCGCAACTTAGTACTCTTACTGAGTGGAAAGTGGCGTCATCTGTTAACAAAAAAAAAAATCAGGGAGATTACTAAGGGGCGGGGCCAGTTCTAACCACGGGTTGAACCCATATCTATGGTTGGAGGGGGCCGGATGGGGAGGACTGGGATCGCCGGCCGGGTTCAGCACCCCGAAAAAATCCGGGACCAGACCCGGGTCCTTCAGCGTGGCACGCCGACAGCGTTACCAGGATATTCTGTATTTGGCGGCGGCCACTTAGACCCAGCACCCCGAAAAAATCCGGGACCAGACCCGGGTCCTTCAGCGTGGCACGCCGACAGGATACCAGGATATTCTGTATTTGACGGCGGCCACTTAGAAAGCCCATCACAGGCTGGCCAACACCCATGATGAGGTCAACCGGATGGATGAAGAATGGGGTTCAACCGCAGACCGAGCTCGGACCCCTCCTAAAAAACTGGAGGAGTGAGATCCGGATTTGAACCCAGCCTGTAGGGTAGTAAGCCATAGCTTTATCACGCTGCAAGCCACAGCTTTACCACGTGGCCATCCGGCCAGCCTGTAGGGTAGTAAGCCATAGCTTTATCACGCTGCAAGCCACAGCTTTACCACGCGGCCATCCGGTCGATTTTTTTTTTGTTAACAGATGACGCCACTTTCCATTCAGGGAGAATACTAAGTGACGGGGCGAAACAAGCCCTTCCACAGGCTGCCCACCCCTGCGGAGGGGTCAGCCGGATTGTGGAGGACGGGGATCGACGGGCCGGGCCCGGACCCCATGATAAATATTTTCAAGGGGTGGGACCCGAGACTCGAACCCGGGTCCTCCAGAGTGGAAAGCCGAAGCGTTTCCACGCGGCCAATCCGGCCGACTCCATCCGGTCGATTGTATAAAGGCTAGTTTATAGTCCGACGAAGCTAACGTTTCGTTAGCGACTAGAATGTTTGTCACTCGATTGTATAAAGGCTAGTTTATAGTCCGACGAAGCTAACGTTTCGTTAGCGCCTAGAATGTTTGTCACGCTGCGTTATAATTTGCTTGTTTATAGTTAGTATTATATAAACAAGAGTAATCTTTAAATGTCTCAATAAGTCGGCCGGATTGGTCGCGTGGAAACGCTTCGGCTTTCCACTCTAGAGGACCCGGGTTCGAGTCTCGGGTCCCATCCCTTGAAAATATTTATCATGGGTCCGGGCCCGGCCCGTCGATCCCCGCCTCCACAATCCGGCTGACTCCTCCGCGGCGATGGGCAGCCAGTGGAAGGGCTTGTTTTGCCCTGCCACTTAGTACTCTTACTGAGTGGAAAGTGCTGTCATCTGTTAACAAAAAAAAATGCCTCAATAAAAAATTCAACATTACTATTTGAATCAAGGACGTGCTTGATTTGAACACTCCGCCATTTTGTATCAGATGGCAAAGCATCATGGTATAACCATAACGTTGAAACCTAGAACGAGTTCTAGGTTTCCAACTTTGCATCGGTTACGCTGCGTTATGTATAACATCGGAGTATAAAGATATGAATTCTTTCTAACCTGGACGTCGGCGACGAGCGTCTTCGCCACGTCGGACTATAAACAAGCTTTTAAATTTAAGACAAAATTATATTAACTTTTCTTTCTTTTGGCAATATATTAAACGAAATAGATATGAATTTTTAAAAATATTTACGATAATCATTTTTTGAACATAGAAAATATAAATTTTTCATTACAGCAAAATTATATTAACTTTTCTTTCTTTTGGCAATATATTAAACGAAATAGATATGAATTTTTTAAAATATTTACGATAATCATTTATTGAACATAGAAAATATAAATTTTTCATTACAGGATGTTCCCGACTTACGACGGTAATTATTTATGACGAAAATCCGTACTTACTACGAAGGCCGCCATCAATGATTTTGAAATAAGAGCGGCCAATCGACCGGATGTCCAAGTAGTTGCAAGAAGGAAGCGTATTGTATTGTATTTCCATCAAGAAGTATTCGTATTTAATTTCGGATCTCATATTGTGAGGAAGTTAACTTTGACCTGTCCTATTTTTATTTTATTATGCACTCTATTATTTATCGTTATTTTCCTATATGCTAACGTATTATATTTTAGTTTAAAAATTAACTTACTTCTACCTTCTCCGTCGTACTTGGCAATCACGTGATACAGAACCGTATCCCGGAAGCTACCTGGCAATCCGTGATACGGAGTCGGAACCCGTATCTGGAAGAACTATCCCAGGTTAATTGATGTCATCTTTATTATACATATAATATTACCACTGAACTGATATGAGAAAATAAGAAATGATCCGTATCGGTGTTTTGTTCGATATATAAATTAATTGTAAAGAGTCGGGTTATCTGTTCGATATATAAATTAATTGTAAAGATAATGACATGAATGAATTACCTATATAAATTAATTGTAAAGATAATGACATGAATGAATTACTCTGTAAGCTAATAACTTTGAACTTATTACGTATAAGTATGCAAATGAGCGAAGTGAGGGATTGTAAGACATCCGTATAAAAGTCGACGCAATCGACAAGTGTTTGAGGTGTTGAATCCAGACGTAAAATTGGCGAGTGACATTTCAGTTCTTGTAGAGATCGACTATTGTTTGAAGTTTGTATCGGAGGTGGATGTATTAGAAGTTAAGTAATATTTAATGTTTATTTCTTGTGACTAATTGGATTTTTGGATATTTGAATTGAATTAAACAAGTTTTGTTGGATACTTGTTTGTTGCTTTATTATAGTTTCAATAAAGCATTTCTAACACTTTTGTAAGTGTTTTGAGTCTAATAAATTTATAGTTTTATTATTATTTAACTTGTTTGAGAATTTATTCCAATTAGTATTTAAGTTTCTAACACTTTTTGTCCGTCTAGTTCTAACACTCGTTTGTTACTCTTACTTGTTAGTTGTAAGTTCTCGTTTCCGGTTTGGTTTTGCCGGTTAACGTGAAGTGTTGTTAGAGTGTTTTTGACGTTAATTAGTAATAAGTTAGAACTTAGAAAAAGACCTGAGCTCAGGCCGAACTCTGGATTGCAGAGTCGCTAGCCGTTAGGATTAGTTATAATTAGAATTATTGACATTCGTTCTAATCCGCGACTTTGCAATATTTCCAGATGTTTTAGGTGCGGGCTGGGCCCATTCAACCAGATCATATATATGGAAGCATCAAATTTGGATTCCATGTATCAGAAAAATTTTTGATGGATCCAGCTTCCATAGCCTATTGTAGGCATCGATTCTAAAGTTCTATTGGCTCTACCACAGATATAAACAGTTCGTAGTTGGGTCTGGAACGGACACCATTATGTAGAACTCAGCCAATAATTGGGAAGTAGTTTTAAAAAATAACTGCTTATATTTGCCAGAAACTTGTTTAAGTTAATTTGAATTAAGCGACCATAGTCAGTTTTAGTGCCCTCACAGACTATTCAATATCTACAGTGGGATCAGCTGGTAGGCTGAAAAATGGGTTTCAAGGAGCTTAGCCGAGTTTGGACTCTTTCTAAAACGATACGAGAGATTTAGAATTAAACCCGGATCCTTCAAAGTGGTAACTAACTGTTTTATCATGTAGCCAGTATAGAAACTTGAACATAGGAAAATAATTTAAATATTCCATCTATTTTTTACATTATGTTTACTTTAGTTTTCCCCATATATGAATGGCAGAGCATTAGATGCATAAACAGTGCCAATCTGAGAGAAGATTTATCTCGGGCTCTCAGGCCGAACTCTGGATTGCAGAGTCGCTAGCCGTTAGGATTAGTTATAATTAGAATTAATGAATTATTGACAGTCGTTCTAATCCGCGACTTTGCAATATTTCCAGATGTTTTAGGTGCAGGCTGGGCCCATTCAACCACATTATATATGGAAGCATCAAATTTGGATTCCATGAATCAGAAAAATTTTTGATGGATCCAGCTTCCATAGCCTATTGTAGGCATCGATTCTAAAGTTCTATTGGCTCTACCACAGATATAAACAGTTCGTAGTTGGGTCTGGAACGGACACCATTATGTAGAACTCAGCCAATAATTGGGAAGTAGTTTTAAAAAATAACTGCTTATATTTGCCAGAAACTTGTTTAAGTTAATTTGAATTAAGCGACCATAGTCAGTTTTAGTGCCCTCACAGACTATTCAATATCTACAGTGGGATCAGCTGGTAGGCTGAAAAATGGGTTTCAAGGAGCTTAGCCGAGTTTGGACTCTTTCTAAAACGATACGAGAGATTTAGAATTAAACCCGGATCCTTCAAAGTGGTACAATATCTACAGTGGGATCAGCTGGTAGGCTGAAAAATGGGTTTCAAGGAGCTTAGCCGGGTTTGGACTCTTTCTAAAACGATATGAGAGATTTAGAATTAAACCCGGATCCTTCAAAGTGATAACTAACTGTTTTATCATGTAGCCAGTATAGAAACTTGAACATAGGAAAATAATTTAAATATTCCATCTATTTTTTACATTATGTTTACTTTAGTTTTTCCCATATATGAATGGCAGAGCATTAGATGCATAAACAGTGCCAATCCGAGAGAAGATTGATCTCGGGCTGATTGGGACTCTATCCTCTTAGACCGTGGGAAGCTTGTTTTCCATTGTGAAATATAATAAACTCCGTGGCTGTTGCCCAAGTAGCAGGAGCTGTGAGGCTGGCCAGCACCCATGATGGGGTCAACCGGATGGTTGAAGGATGGGGTTCAAGAGGCTGGGCCCGGACCCCTCCTGAAAATTTGGAGGTGTGGGACCCGGATTTGAACCCGGATCCTCCAGGGTGGTAAGCCGAAGCTTTCCCACGCAGCCATCCGGCCGACCGGGCTGATTGGGACTCTATCCTCTTAGACCGTGGGAAGCTTGTTTTCCATTGTGAAATATAATAAACTCCGTGGCTGTTGCCCAAGTAGCGGGAGCTGTGGCAAAGCGCCCGAGTCGGCCGATTCATGGCGTCGATCCATACTGTCCCTATGGTGGTCTGCGGCGTTCTGCTTCAGGGCCGCACTTAGGCTATACCGGATACGAAGCGGAAATCTCTCATCCTCTCAGCAGGAGCTGTGGCAAAGCGCCCGAGTCGGCCGATTCATGGCGTCGATCCATACTGTCCATATGGTGGTCTGCGGCGTTTTGCTTCAGGGCCGCACTTAGGCTATACCGGATACGAAGCTGAAATCTCTCATCCTCCCGAAGACGGGGAAGGTATGCGTCTCTATTGCTCTTCCTCCATCTGAGTTGCGATTATTAATGATAATAATAGTAAGTATAGGTAATAAGTAAAGTGATAATAGTAAATAAAGATCTCATCTTGAATCAAGTTCAAACCCTTCGGTACAGGCCGGATTGGCCGCGTGGAAACGCTTCGGCTTTCCACTCTGGAGGACCCGGGTTCGAGTCTCGGGTCCCACCCCTTGAAAATATTTATCATGGGGTCCGGGCCCGGCCCGTCGATCCCCGTCCTCCACAATCCGGCTGACCCCTTCCGCAGGGGTGGGCAGCCTGTGGAAGGGCTTGTTTCCCCCGCCACTTAGTACTCTTACTGAGTGGAAAGTGGCGTCATCTGTTGACAAAAAAAAAACCCTTCGGTCGGCGGCCGGATGGCCGAGTGGTAACGCGGGTTGTGGACCCCGGTTCGCGTCCCGGATTTTTTCGGGGTGCTGGGTCGGACCCGGCGATCACCGTCCTTCACCATCCGGCCCCCTCCACGGGTATGGGTGCAGCCAGTGGTTGGAACTGGCCCCCTTAATAATCTCCCTGATTGAAAAGGGGGGTAAAATATGCAAAACAAAAAAACCCTTAGGTCGGCTATTGATATTAGGGTGTTTCCGCACAGCTACAATTCGGGTCCGACCGATAATTTAAACGAGAAAATCATATTGTAGTCGCTTCAGCAACTCAAAATTAGTTGGAACCGCCGACTAATTTGCTGTATTATCGTAAATTCTCTCTATTCTCATTAATTATTTCTATTCTCTATTATAATTAAGGTTTCGGAAGAATCGAAAGTTTGCGAGTAAGTGGGTCCGAGTCGAATCGAATACAAAATACAGAGTCCAAGTCCTAGCTCAAAAAAGTCTAAGCAACCAGTTTTATTAACCATTTTTTTAGAATACAGATATTAACTTCATTAATTAAGTTAATTTGATAAAAAAAACTGATACTTGTATACATTAATAAAAGGTTTTATTTTATTTAGCCCCGCCACTTAGTACTCTTACTGAGTGGAAAGTGGCGTCATCTATTGACAAAAAAAAAGATATGGCGGCTTAATCAAACCTAATCTAACAAAAATACATATAAATCTGCAGATTATTGAAAAAAAAATTGTATGCTTTCTTAAATTTATTAAAATCTTCAACTGAAGAGAATATTCATAATATTACTTAAAAATATTTCAACAAAAAGATTATGAGCGCAAACTCCACGGGGAAAACAGAGGCAGTTGCCCCCATGGAAATTTGAACTCTGGGGCTAAAGTACGTTTTTTCCAGTGTTATTTTATATTTTACAATGCAAAAAACTATCATAAATGCAAACAATCGTTAATATGAAAACGACTGTTCATTTTTGTGTAACTTTTCGTGTAAAGTTATATAAATATTTGGATATTGATAACTCTTGACTCCGTGGCAAAAATTCAAAGTCGGCGCCGCTGCACTGTAAAATTAAACCAAAATACTTTTAAATTATGCCGGATAACATAGGTACCAACTCTACGGAGGCAATGGGGAAGCTGTCTCCATGCAAAAACTATCTATAAATACGAATAATTAATAATAAATAAAAAGAATTATGTGGTGCCAACGTATCCCATTTATTTTAGTAAGTGTGATGGCCAGATCCTAATAATAAAAAGGGTGTGGTACCCCAATATGGAGTACTAAACAATTTTATTATTATTATATTTTTTATTATAAATACACATTTTCGATAATTTTAATGAAGTAAGCAAAATAGTCCAAAATTTTGCATTTTCCTGATAGTTTAATATTTTAACGAAGTAGAAAAATATATTTATAGGTTATCGAGGATAAATTGTTTAAAAAAGGAATATTACATGTCTTTTAGGATAAAGAAAATGCTAAGTTATAAAAAAAGGAAACACAAATAGAGTGAATAAAATTTTATTTTTTGACAAAGATTATAATCAAGCAATAAACAAGGACATTATTAATATCAAATAATATAATATAATATTTCCTCATCTTTGAAAGGTTCTAAGTGAAAGTTATTTCCTACCTTCTATAACCTTGTATTTACTCTCATTCTTACATCCATAAGCTAAACAATATAATAATGCAAAAAAAAAACACCATAAATAGTAAGAAATGTTATATTCAGCGCACGAAGAGCATACGTGGAGTTACACCAACATGACTGTCAGCAGCTTCGTTTATGCTGCTAACCGCTCATTGGAGCAGGCGAGCCAGTCTATATAAAACATACTTGGTGTAACCGCTCTTATATCTCCGAAAATAGTAAATAATAGTAGTATTAACAATTCATACTTAATTTGTCGAGTATATAATACCATGGACGAATATACAAGAAAAAAGATAAAAATTTCGAAAAGCTCTGCAAGGATGTAAAACTAAATTTCAAAACGAGATTTTAGTTTTCGAGAAATAAATGTTACAAAATTTATATTGTGCAATTGACGAGTCGGCCGCTGGCATGATATTCACGATTTTTTCTATCTAAAATGACCTCTTAAAATTTAATTCATTCCTAACAATAGATAGAATTATCAAATGGCCAGAATATCCTTCTCAGTGACAATAGTAAACATAGAGAACGCAAAAGACAAAAGCAGAATTATAGTTAAATTAATTCTCGTATGTTTTATTTTAGTTGACGACATTTTGATTTAGTCTATTTGCTTCAATGGCGATCAAATACGAACAGAAGATTTACTTCAAGTTATGTTTCATTCAATTAACTTGATTATAAATAACTTGACTAATGTGAACAAGGCTTTATTTCTGTAACATATGTACAGTATCTCCAAATATGTTACATAATAGTCTTTATTTTTCAAATAATTAAGTATAAACATTTTATACTTTATAAAAAATATTTTTCAATTATAGAAATGTAAAACTACAAAACTATACCATTTTTTACAGCGTGACGTCACAGTTTTCATGATTCATCTCCCCTCTCTCTACGTCATTTATCGGCACAAATCTGAATCGTGTTCTTTATTTATTAATTTTCTTTCAAAATATATTCATATTCATAGAATTGAAGAATATTTTGTATAAGTAAGTTTTCATAATTTTATTTTTAATTTTAGCCCCTAGTTATATCATGGTTACCGATTCAGAATGTAACTGTGTTATTGTAAATTTGTTTACAAAATTTTTGGCTCAAGACACTATAATGAAAAAGAAAACATTATTAAAAGTGAAAGACCAAAACCTAAATTAAATGTAGCTACTTCAACAAAAAAATTTGTTTGACATTTTCACGATAAAATTTATGAAGATATAAAATGGCTTTGTGGATGCATAAAAATGCAAAAATTGTTTTGTTGGCCTTGTCTACTGTTTTCAAAGGAAATTAGGTGTGTGGAATAAGAATGGCTTTGATGATTTAAATAATTTAAGTAAAGCTCACAAAAGACACGAGAATGTTAAATGTCACATCGATTCTTTCGTAAAATTTAAGCAATTTGGAAATCAAAACAGAATAGAATTAAACATTAGTGGACAATATAAAATAAATATTGAAAATTATAACAGGAAAGTTACAGCTAATAGATACATTATATCTAAATTAATAGATGTTATATGTTTCTTGTCAAAGCAAGAATTGGCATTTAGAGGGCATAGGGAATCCATTGAATCTAATAACAGAGGTAATTATATTGAACTTGTTTATTAAGTACGTCAGATAATCTATTAAAAATACATTTAGAGAAGTCTACGATTTTTACTGCTTTATCGAAAAAAAATTCAAAATGATCTCGTTAAATCGTTAGGAAACATTTTATTGCAAGAAATTAAAAAGGTACTTGAAAACACAACATTTGTTGCTATTATTGTAGATGAAACAACTGACATCAGCCACAGAGCTCAGATGTCAACTGTATATATGTATATAACTATATATATGTAACATATACATACACAACAACATATAATATATACAATATATAATATATAATACATACACAACACAATATAATATATGTAACATATACAACAACTATATATGTAACATATAACTGTATGTTACCATTTTCTTTCAAGTAACAAAACTTGAAAGAAAACGGTAACATCGAAGAAAGATTTGTTTGCTTTACTTATGTGAATGAGAATAGAGACGCAAATTTGTTATTTACTCACAGTAAGAGTTACCTATCAGTGCACTAAAAATTAGTGGCACAAACATATGACGGTGCTACCATAATGACCGTACAACATAATGGCTTCCAAGCCAAAAAATAAAGAAATATCGAAACATGCTATTTTTGTATACTGTTATGCTCACAAATCTATGAGCATCAATAAACTGATTTTTATTCTTGTAATACAATATGCTATATTAAAGTTCTTTTTTTGTTAATGTCGATTAGTTAGGTAGCGGTTTTTTATTCACGTTCAGTTTGACTATATAGTCTATCCAATTAATTGAATGAATAAATTCTTCAAAAACTAGGATTTTTTTCCCGCTGTAGTCGACAATGTTGTTATGCCACAGAACTCAATTAACTCCTTTAAATATTTATTAAATTTCTTAAAAACTTTTGATGAACTGACACATTACAGTATGCATTTCGGCAATTCTTGTTGCCCTCTTCAGCTATTTTTATATAAATCAGCTCATCATTTTTTACAAAGATTCTTTTAAATACCTAAAATTAAATAATTTACAATTTATACTATTACAGTTAAATTATGCCTTTATATATCTACATACATAGATTATCTTTTCAGATACTATCAAGCAACACATTAAAAAATTAAATTCAACATAACTTCATTTAAAAAGTTATTTTTTTCTTTAAAACACCGTGTAATGCCATATAACCTAAAATTAACAAAGTATTCAATTTTTCTTTTACTAAATCCACTATATACATAAAATTTTTATACTTTACTTGAATTTCAGGAACAAATGAATCAGCACTGCTATACATTACAATTTTTTCTTTACCAACTTAAATTACAACATAACCTGTAATTAGGAGAATATCTAATTTTTCATTTATCAACCTTATTTTATGTACAAAAAAATGAAATTTACTTTTAATTCCAGGTGCAGAAATCACCACAGCTACACATTATTATCTTTACATTTTTAACACCAAAATTAATCACTTCATTTACATAAGTACTTTTAAATGCACTTAA
>AYEL01059063.1:0-71578 GCA_000484575.1 Olivierus martensii | reverse complement strand
TGGCATTTAGAATTACATAAAATGTTATTCTTTTTTGCACAGACGTAATTTAGATATACAATGATTCGTGAATTTAAAGCGGATTTAGCTCTATGTATTTCCATTGGTGCAGATTGCAGCCTTCCTTAATGAGATTTGTTTATCCTGGCTGATTCTCTAAAGAAAGAAATATCTGCTGGAAAATATAGAATTCTGAGCGGAAATACATGAGAAATGACGTCTTTTATTTTAATTGTTTGCCACTTCGGGTTTTAACTAGGAAAAACTAGAAATTCCGGGCTTTGAATAAGAAATATTCGGCCTAAGAAATATTAGAATGACTTGGTCGTTAATATATATATATATTTTTTTATTTATTTATTTTATATATACGTATAGCTTTTAGTAGTTTTAAATAACATTATACTCATTTTTTTACAAATTAACCTTTCAAACGAATATATTTATCATATAAATATTTTTTAAAATTCTATACTATGCTGTATATGGAATTTGGGGATGTCTAATATTATAAAAAGACCACACGTGGAAGGTTTATAGCTAGAAAAAAAAAAAAATAGACAATGTTTTGTTCTTAAGATATTTCTCGGATAGCTTGACAAATGACAGATAACAAAAGTGATAGTTGTAAAATATTTCTAAAATTCTTTCAAACGACTTTAATATTATTTAAGCGTAACCAACGCATTCATAAATATCAACAGATCGACATCTTAACGTTCCATATTACTACCATTCTTGTTTCGAACGACTGCCATCTCGAAATCTGACCACGTAGCCATCTAAAATTTAATAGACGTATACCTGAAATAATAAAGAATAATTCTTTAGAATCTCAACTCTTCAGATGTTTGATGGCGGAGGAAAAAGTTATTTTATGTAGATGCTGCACATATTTTTAAAAATCTTCTCGAATTTATTAATTAAAATATTGTATTTTTGCTACGAACTTTTCATATTTTACCAATCTAAGTTTGACAAAATGACATTAAAGATTGACCGAATTTAATATAGACGACAGTCAAACATTTTAATATATTTAAATTATTCTAATTAGTTTCTTGTCGATATTACTGATGATTAATAATGACACATTTAATCATTTATTTACCTTTACTATCAAAAAATATTTTTTTCTATCAATATTTCCATCTATTATGATCATTATCCTATTCTAAATCTGAAAATTATGAAATTTCTATTGTTCTAAATCATTACATGGATGAATTATTAAATCTCATTTTTTTGTTTTTAAATATTTAACAATATATCTACTCTATTGTATATCTACTCTAATTTTAATATAGATGTCATATTGTATTTTTTAAATTGAATTTGAAGATTCTTTAGTGTCTGATTGCCAATTGTCACTGTTTACTCTTGAGTGACAAGTATTCAACTCTTCCTGGAAAATATTCCCAAAGGTGCAACAGAAAGGTCATGTCCTGACACCAAGAATTTTTCTCTGTTAATAATATTACTTAATGACCTTAAAATATTTAAATAATTATGAAATAAAATTATCTAAAATGTAATTATCTCTATGAGAGATGTAATCTTAAATCTGACATTTATGGCATTAAAATATACTGTGTGGGCATACTTGTATACATTACTAGTTAAAGGAGTTTTTGTTTATAAAATTTACAATTTTCATAATGAAAATTAATGTAATCTTAAATCTGACATTTATGGCATTAAAATATACTGTGTGGGCATACTTGTATAGATTACTAGTTAAAGGAGTTTTTTGTTTATAAAATTTACAATTTTCATAATGAAAATTATTTTTATAGACAGAAAAATCTTTTAACTAGTATGCCTACACAGCATATAAATGTCAGATTTAAGATAAGATAAATTTAAGATTAGATCTTTCACAGGAATTTTGGAATTTCCAGAAGTCATTAAGCTCCCCATGAAGTTCAGAATTGATGGATTTTAAAGAATCAATAACAAATTTGGAGTGATTTTCATTAAAACTGAGATAAAAATGCTTTGAATTTTATCATAAAATAGATAACATGTTAGATACTTAATTTTTATGTTGTTACTTATGTTAGTGCTGAATATGCTGAATGATTTTCTCTTAAATTAATAAAAGTGTTACACAGAATTGTAGAAATTGTTTAAATACAGTGCATGCTATATATAAAAAAAAACAAAAATTTATAAAGCTCATATATAGAATAAATTCAAATTTTTTATATATTATCGATAGACTGCATTCTTGTCTCTATTATTATAAACATAAAAGTCAAAAATTAATTGCTAGAAACAGTTCAAGTTCAGACAAGACGGCCCCCGAGACCTAGACACGTCAACATCCTAATCGTGCCCACTGCAGGTATGAGAAAGCTATGTAAATTGATGTCTACTAGGCACTACATAACAAATGAACAAACTGGAAATACAATTAAAATTGATTGACCTATGTGACACGCCTCTGACGTTACATATCGATTTTTATGCTGCCTGGGCATTTTCTATACTAACTAACCCCTCTACCCATGTTTAGAGAAAGAAAGACTTCAGTTCATCTGTAAATAATGCAAATATGCTGCCTGGGCATTTTCTATACTAACTAACCCCTCTACCCATGTTTAGAGAAAGAAAAACTTCAGTTCATCTGTAAATAATGCAAGTTTATAACATGTTAAGTATGTAATGTTCTTCTAAAGCATTTTAATACCATGTCAAAACATAAATTTAATTATTAATGATTTCAAAATGTATGAGAAACAATCTCTATGTTTATCAGAGATTTCTAATTAAATTAAAAAAATATTTTAAATAAAATTATGTGATATGTTTAAATGAAAAATTCCAAATACAGTATATAAAATAAAATAACTAGGCTGTGTTTTCACTTTTCTCGGTAATTTTCCTTAAAAATTGACCTATTTAAAGATAACTTTTCCTCCTTTTTTTATGCAGGTAAAGGATTTAAATGTTCTCAATATATATACAAGAAGGAGGAGGAGGTAATATTCACGATTTACCTAATTAGAACAGAATGGGTGGAATAGCAACAATTCAAAACAATCTATTCCATAAACAAGTTTTCGTTTCCTGTAACTCCAGAAAAATTTTATTTTAAGTTTTATTGAAAATTTAAGTTCTCTGAATTTATCGGAGAAAAGATGGAAACCTATCTGGCCTCTGTGTTTAAAATTGCCATCCATAACGTTACCAGATCCAAGGTATTTCAAGGTTATCCTATCTTAAACGTGACAGTATTACTCAATAAATGGCCTAACTATGGACTCTTTTTGAAGATAAAGTAGGGTTTCAGGTCTAATACTGATGTCTTCAGTTTCATCGAAGGTTGCATCCATAGGTACTTTAAAATAAAATCTACTGTACTTAAAATAGTTAGCAGAAATAAATTCGCCATTTTTTAATTGCACTTTTATCTGTTATGATTTAATTTACTGTATTTTGGATTTTTTTTTTCTTAATTTAATATTTATCAATAATTAATAGTATAACATTTTATAATATTAAGAATAAATGCTGATCTTTATTCTTTACCTGTATATTTGATTAATAAAGTATGATTATCGCTTTATATATGGGTAATTAAGGTAAAAATTATATAAATTGTAAGAATATATTACGAATTTTAGAGAATAATTCGTAAATATTGTGAATAGTTATTGTAGATTTTATATTTTCAACATTTTTAAACGTTTGGTGTTATTTTAAAATTTGTTTGTTAACTCAGTTCGATGATCGAAAGCGTATATCCTATCCAAGACTATGCAGTACAACAACCTAAGGCCTCAGGGTCGGACAGTGGCTTCAAGACGACGCCAACAAGACCAACATCAGGTATGACAATAGCTCATGGCAACATCCACTCAGTAGTCGTAACGATACCTTTTTTGGTGAACCAACAAACCAGTTCGTAATTTGGAAAATGACCAATCTAAACGATCTGTTTGTTTTTCACATTGTCACCAATACATATCTATCCTTCAAGCACATCTATAAAACTTTTTTTTATTTATTACATCTTATCTTATAAATATATGCGTTTTTTTCTTTTTTTACATCTTCCTCGTCTCGATAAAATTTATAGTTTTTTTTTATTTTTGCTACTTTTAATTTAATAGTTAAACACTTGATAGGTAATAAAATTTTTTTGTTTTCGTTAATTAAATCCTTCAAAGGAAGCGAATAAATATTTTGTTTGCTCAGAACAACAGATTAATAGTATAAAAATGCATAAAATGTACAAGAAAAATTAAGTTTTTTGCAATATTAGGAATTTTTTTCTTATTTTACTTCTATAACACTCAATACGAATAGAAAGCAACTAAGAAGACAACAACTTGGAGAATTAAGCAACTTCTTGGAATGATTACTATGCTTAATGCATGATGGATAATGAGGAAAAAATTATCAAAATTTAAGGATAATATTTACTCTATTGGAAAGAAATAATGATTTCTCGGTAAATATCTAATGCTAATCAAATTAATATAAGGAAGTAAGACATAAAATGGCGTAAATACCTTTATTCTTTCACAAAATCGTACCTTATATCATTTTCTAGGAATTCGTAGATGTTAATGCCGCATAAATTTTACTACTACCTACATATTAGTATAAAAATTATCATCATTATTCAACCATTAACGTGAAGAAAATTCACCAAAACAAAAAAAAATTATTACGTTATTTAATATTTACGAGTATAATGTTAATAAAAACAAAAAAATATCTAAGAATACAACATAATATTATTAAATAATTCTTAGAAGGCCAACGACTTTGAAAATTTTCTTCGACAATTACTAGAATTTATGAACCATTAATTATGATTATCAATAAATTAATACAAATAGTTTGATAAAGGTACAGCAATCTTCTTTGAAATTTAAACCATCACTTCTCTCCATAAAGGGGAGTTTGAGGTGAATTAATGGTTAAAGAAGATTTACTACGGTTGATAAAATAATATCGATACCTTTATCGTTTAATCAAAATGTCAGAATGATTAATTAGTTTTCGGGTACGATGACGCATTAAAGAAAAAGTTTACTGATTACAAAAATTCTACGTAAACCTTCGTTCGTAGTAATGCCAAATTTATAATTAGTTTATGATTATACACCGTAAAGATATATATAGAATTTTATATTGTTATATAAGACGAAATAATGTATACGCGTAAATTAATCTACGATATCGTTAATACGCGGTTTTAACGAATTTTCAAGGATGTTTAATGTTTGCGACATTGTTCAAGTTGTTTATCAACATTAACGACCTTGCAACGTGGATAAAATTCATATTAAAATAATCCTGACAATAAAAATGAATTATTATTATCATTATTATTATGATAGAAATTTGTTTTAAAGTCTTAAAAATTCTTTTAAAAAATTCTATCCTTCATAAAGTCAGTACGTTTTAATGCTGCCTATTGTTTTCAAAGATTTGAGATTAAACAAAAGTTAAAGAAAAATATTGTCATGGTCAACCGATAAGAAACCTGTTTTCATTTCTTGAGAAGTACCTGAGCTTAAAAATTTTACCCTTTCATTTGCCAGTCGGATTAACTTCTCTGAAGAAAGAAAGAAAGGAGAGTGTCTGACATCCTTAACAACAAAAATAAATACCAAACTTACTGACTACATATAATTTGACGAAACAATGCCTCCAGCCTACTTAATGCTTAAATACTTAATTATAAAATATTCTCTTTATTTTTCTATTTGTTTTTATTCATTATAATAATTAAAAACATGTTTTTTTTTTTTTGCGTATATTATCAAAAGCTTGATAGCGCGCAGAACGAATCATGTGCAGGGCTAGCGTAGTTGGTAGCGCTCTAGCGTGTTAAGCCTAACGTTGCGAGTTCAAGTCGGGCTATGCCTTTTTTTTTTTTTTTTTAATAATTTTTATGATGATGATGATTCGTCTCTCTTCAGCTTTCTCTATTTTATTTTTTTAATTATGACTTAATTAAAATGTATTATTAAATTTAATTTTTTTTTTTTTAATTTCATCTAAGCTATATAATATATTTAAAAATGTTAATTTTGCTTTTATAGAATGAAATATCAATATTAAATTACGTTTAAATGAAATATAATTCATTAAATATGATTAACTTTTTTTATTAATTTAAACTTTTTCCAAAATTTCATTAATTTTTTTCATAATAAAGTAAATGGAAATTTCATTATAATTTTGAATTTCATTGTTATACAATTCGATGTTTTCCTGTTATATGAACAATTGTACAAGATAATTGAATAATTATATCTGTTAATCAATAATTAAACAGAATTATTACTATAATTCATATATATAGATATACATAAATTATAGAAATAATAAAATTAGCAAGTAATAAAATTGTTTACCAAAAATAAAAGATTTTTTTCTCCAACAATAGATTATTAGGCGACTATTTTTTTTTAGTTAGAAATTCATTATTAAAAGAAATTACTTTTCAGTAGAGAAGCATAACTGGAAGCGAATTGACTTCAAAAGTTGTTTACGGACATTGATTTCACGTTATACAGCACGTAGCCAAACTGTACAAATATAATGTTAATATCATGGTTAAATGATGTAAATATAGGTGTGGTATATTCTTTTATTTTTCAGCACGCGTTTAATTAGTTGACTTTGCTAGTTTTTCTTAAAACTGTCGTCAATCTTATCTATCACTGGCTCCAGACTGGGATCGTTGGGATGCTTCATTTGCATGCAACCCAGCAGCTCTTGAAGCATATTTCATACATTACTCATACAGGAATTCTAAACATCTATATGGATCTCCTAAAAAGGATCGTTGAGCATTTTTTATTAACTGTTTTCTGTTAAATTTACAGATTTGTAACCTACGAAAAACTTTTAAATTTATTAAGAGTGGTGTTAGAACTTTAGACAAGAGGAAAAAGCATTTGATACGATAGCAATGAGCTTAAGAATGATAGAATTACTTAACTCTGATAAGATCGTTACCGAGGAACATGACTTTTTTAAACCTATTATTCGCGATAAGGTATCAACTATGGCAGGTAAAGAGTCTAAGTTTTGTTCCTGGCACGTGCATTGGAAACACCCAACATTCTCTGACCATTTTAACTGACCTTGAAAAGGCCACTACACTTTTAATTATTCACACGGTGTTGGTTCAATATATCTATTGTATTTACTTTTTCTAATAATAAATTCTAGAAATACTCAGCATCAAAAGGTGTTTCAATGTAATTTAACTTAATAATCCTCTGCTCTGATGTTTGTGTTTGCCTTCATCCATTTGGTTGAAAATTTACACATCTTTGAGACAAAATGAATTGTTATATAATAACAAATGAACAAGTTTACATACATTACTACTGTATACTCGAGAGACTACTGGCATTGTTAAAAAATTTCAATAGCCTCACAAATAATGTAAATGGCCTCATAAACAATGCAAATTTGGCAAGACATATGTTAACAGAAGTGATGCATTGTTTATGTATCCCATTAACATGTTGAAATATATAAATTATACATAGTGTGTCTAAGAATTTATATCATGTAATTATGTAGATCTGAACGGTTTAAGCCATATCATCAATTGAAACGTAACAATCGCAAACATAACAAGTTTATTATGTAAAAAAGCAATAACATTTGTCATTGTTATGGAGCATAGACTATAGTTTATAACCGATCATTATGAGTTACACACTCTGCTCAATTATGTTGCTATAAAAAATTGAGAAAGTTTTTATTTTTCTCGATATTTGGGCTAATTAAAAATTTAATATTTGGTTTAAATTATATATTTTTATGCATTTTTACACCTTTATTTTTATATTAAAAGTTAAAGCAGAAAATACAGACTTAAGTATACTCGATTTATTTATTTATTTTTTTTTAACTGAAACGAAGAGAAAATTTACGTCATATGTTTGTTTAAATACCAAAGTAGAATTTATTTTTGTTAACAGATCAAATTAAGTAATCAAAGCAAATGTCAGTTTAATTAGTTTTGTAACATCACAAGTTACGTGTCAAAAATTTTTAGGAAGATAAACAAAACTTGAGTAAAATAAAAATAGCCTGGAACACCATCGATGTTAGGATGAATGTATTTCTAATTCAATGCAGACAGCGGCGCCAGAAATCTTAATCGATACACAAATACGAACAGGTTAAAATTACCTCCTCGTCAAAACTAAGGTCTTGATGTTAGAAGCCCCAGGTAATCATAGTCTTCAGCCAATCACTCTTATCTAAAGGAGTTGCAGGTTGTGAGGTCAGTCAAGAACAAGATGAGGTCTGTACAGGGTTTAGGCGGTCCAACTGAAGGCAATTGAACCCCCTTTACGACAGTATTTGGAACATTGAATTGATTATGTATAGCTTCTGATAGCCCAAATGTCTTATTTTACTATCTAAAGAACGATAATCGCTATTTACAGCTTTGTTTATCTTAATTTGATATTAAAATAAAGAAATTTACAAACGTATTAAAATGAGCAAATATGTTACATTTTAAACTCGAAACTGGTTTTTTGTGTGCAGTAAATATTTTTGCTCATAGAAAAATAAAATAAGTGACTATAGACTAGAGTTCAGCTTCGTATGTGAAGAGGTAAAGAATTCTCCAGAAGATAATCTCGAATTACTCGTTTAAATGCGAATAAAATATCAATAAATAGGCAAAAAATAAATTTTCTATGGTAATCATCACTGAGATGTTTCAAAAAATAATCATCATAGTATTATTTAATTAAAGGATAAGCGAGAACATTACAAAATGATAAACAGCTTATGATGATGATGAAATATATGATAATGTATAAAATATTTTATATTTATTTATAGAAAATGTAAATCAAAAATATTCTTTAAATATTTATTGATATATATGATAACCACTTTTTATTTTTAATTTTTTTTATAAATAATAAAAACAAAAGTTATAAATATTATTATTTATTTGACTATTACGTAATATTCGACAAAAAAATCGAACTTAAATATAAAAATTTAAATTTGAGTCTCTCTCTCGAGAGAGAATAAGTCTCGATGGAAGACAGGATTAGACGTGAATCGGTGGTCTTGAATATATAATATTAACGAAGGTCAAAGTTGAACAGACGGAGATGATGGTTAAAATAAGAAAGTTAAAAAGGAACCAGTCTGATTATGCCCGGTCAAGGTTCTTTCCGGGCAGACCTTGAAAGTTTAGTGAAAATTTTTTTTTCTTTCATTCTTAATTTTTTTGCCATTCTCCATCTTTCGTTTTAAATATCACTTCCCTCAGCTCTTGACTAACGGATGATTTAATGATAGGAAAGCAACCTTGTCTCAAGGTCGCCTTTTGCCATTCGTAGAGATGATTCTCTAATGTCATACTTCCTTTTGCTAGTCCAACAACAAATAACTAATGGTTGCTACAAATTATATTCATTATTTACTGTAAAAATTAAAAAATAAAATAAAATAAACTATACAAATTTCTTTATTCGACGTATAAAATGGTCGATTTTTAGACTTTTCTTAAATTTATTTTTCTTTAATTATATATAAATTATGCATTTTTACATCTTCAGCTTATAGAATTTCGTAACTGTATTGAGAATTCATTCACTCGAATAAATAAAATCAAAGAAACTAGTAGAAATTATGGATTTTGGAAGCATTTAGAAATTAAAAAAAAATAATAATATATGATGTTTAAGAAAAACAAAATTAATTTTCTCTTCTCTGCTGATAGTTATGAAATTTTTAATTTTTTTTTTAATAATGATAAAAATATAATTATTTACCATACTTAAACACACATTTATGCAGTGCAAATGCATAAGTATGTAAATGCATAAATGTAATAAATGTATAAATGTATTTTAAACATTTATACATTTATGTAGTATTTATGCAGTGCAAATGCAATTTATTGAATAATCTACGCGTTTTTTTATCGAAAATAATTACAAATTAAACTGTTAATATATAATTTACCTAATTAATTAAAACGCATTACTGAATTTTTTAATCAAATAGAATATTTATTTAAAAATAACAATAAATTCTTTCTATGATAAACTCATCAAAAATTCTTAAAACTTATTGTTCAATTAAAAAAATAAAATAAATAAAAAATTGCAATTTTATGACTCTTAATGATTAAAACTGTTTATTTTAGAAACTTAAGTTGCATTAAACAAAGACTGAAATATGTTTTAATTTGTAAGTTTACTTTAAAATCAAAAATATTTATTTTTATAAGGAAATTAAATCATATATATATATATATTTGGAAATATATTTAATTATTATTTTGTAGTTTAAAAATAGTTACTGGTTAACAATGTGTATAATAGAAAGATATGTTTCCAATATTCTTTTCTTACCTTCTCCCAGTTGTGCAGTAGCAAAGGTGTGGTTGTGTAGTCATTTGTCATACTATATCTTTAGAAAATTGACAGCAGAATTACTGTTTATATATTCTGTGTAGTCATTTGTCATACTATATCTTTAGAAAATTGACAGCAGAATTACTGTTTATATGTTTAAATTTGTTCTTTATTATCGATTTCATTAACATTTTTTTTCTCTTTCTTTCTGAAAGGTTTATTAAAATTTAAAAAACAAATTTCTGTATATTAAAATATACTCGTGTAGAATTTAAAAATATAATTTTATTAAATTTAATAAGAAGATACGTTGTTAGTTCTTATCATTTGTTTTGTGTATAGTTTTTGCGTGTTAAAAATAGATTTTTTTTCAGTGTCACTCATTATATTTCAAGGATAAGTCGAGGAGAAACAATTATTGTTCCAAATTTACGGGAAACAGTCTTGAATGGATGTGTCCTAGTATTTTTTTCTGAATCATAGAGGAAATGCTCCACCCGATATTTAATTTTTACAATTAAAATTCAGATCATTATTAGTACCTGAAAAAAAAATGATCAACAACCTACAGCGCTTGGCAGAAATTAATACAAATATAATAATTATAAAAAAAAAATTAATTTTCACAAAGAGAATTTTAATTATCTGAAATTTTTCGTGCAAATGAATAAACACTTCAAAATGGTGTAGAAAGTTACACAGATTCGAGAAATATTTAATAATGTTTGCAAACTTTACAAAAAATGTTGTAAAAATATTTCAAAAATTATACAAAACCTTTCAGAAAAGTGTATACAAAAGAGTTACGAAGAAAAATATCTTTATCCTTGTTTGATATATTTACATACTGATTTGTAATAGCAAATCTATATGTAAATATATCGAAAACAAGTGCAAGCAAAATTATTAGATTACTTCTGTCGTCATCGTAGGTCAAAGACAACGTGTAACCTTTAGCATTCACGTAAGTATTCGCGTGAAAACATATATTCAGTAAACATATAACGGGCTTCCATTTAATTAAACATTAATATTTATAATCTTACGACTGTACTTCTATTGTCAAAGTCACAAGGTGGACATGTTCTTTTATAATTATATAAAATAACAGAAAATTTTATTTTTCTTATTTATGAAAATTGTTTTTCAATTAAATGTAATAATTTCTCTAATTTGCATAAGTTTCCCCCTTTTTGAGATATTTATTCAATTGTAAATATCTCAAAAAGGGGGAAACTTATGCAAATTAAAGAAATTATTGCATGTAATTAATACATATATATATATAAAAATATTAATATTATATTAGGCAATATGACCATAATATAAACGTTTATTTTTTTATTAAAATTTATATTATGTATTTTAAAAATTAAATATTTATTTTACTATGTTGAAATACAAAAACAGTAATAAAAGATACATGTATTACCTAAGAATAAAAAATGTATTTTTAAATTGAAAGTTGGTTTTGAGCTGGTAATACTTTTGTAATGTAGCTCAGAACACAATGGTAGCCAAATATAATAATAACTATTCAAAAATCTAGTTAGGTATACATACACGATAGGATGCACATTCATGCGAGTTAAGAGATCACGATATAGCATCCTAGTTTTGAGTTCAAGTGTAAAAATTTTACGTGGGAATTATTCTATTTATACTGGCGTATAACACAGATAAATAAAATTGTTTTTGTTCTTTATTAATTTCTGTCTTTTTAAACCAAAGTTCAATAACGGTTATAAAGATATTGCGTTATAATAAAACCAATATAGTTTAATAGCCGTCGGAAAGCTTATACAGCTGTTATATGTGTAAACAAAGATGTGAATGAGTCAATATTTAGGGGAAGTGATGCGGATATCAATTCAGTTTTTCTTATATAATGGCTAATGACTCACCGCAGTTGGTTTTATGAAAATCGAAAATAACAAAGGCACTTACGTCATACTAAATTTATAACACTGTATAATAAAACTGCATATAGTAACCTATTGAAAACATTTTCGCATTTTATGTAATTTTAATTAATTAATAACTTTAATAAAACTATGTTATAAGATCTAAACAGTTTACGAATTTGATTATGTAAATTTATGACTCAAATAATATCGATTATCGGTATTTATAAAAAGTATCGAATTATCTGTTTATAATCTTTAATGGTATTTGCTGATTAATAATACATCTATTTGATCAATAAATCGATTAATATATTTTTATAATTCAAATTTATATAAAATAAAAACTGTTTATAACACACAAAAAAAAGAATTATTGTATTATTTATTTTTAACCTTATCTGAAAGGTAAATTATTCGAATAATGTGTTTTTGTCCAAGGTACTGGGAGTGCCATTCAACGGTTTTCAGTTCAGAGAATTGGAGCTTAGTGATTCAGGTGTACACTCCTCTAAAGAGTTATAGAACTGGGCCGCCTATTGCGCATCAGTTTGTCCATGCTGCACCTAGGCCTATAAGAACTCATGTGCCCTGCGGTCGACTACTGTTAAAGGCCCAGACAACTGGTTTCTCTACGCGGTCTCGTCTATATATACAGACTACTCGACAACGACAAGCAGGAAAGTTATCGACCATCCGGGTCTTCTGTATACCCTTCTTATATAGAATACCCTAGCGATCTTCCTCTCACTTTCGAAAGGACAGCGAGCCATTAAGGTAAGTATCTTTTATATTATTTTCTACAGACATCACTTCGTCTTTGAATAATTTAACATTTTTATAAGTTAGTTTAACGTCTTGCACTTCACCTTTTCGAGAATTATATAGAAAATATGTATTTTTTTTTTTTATTTTATAGAAACTGTTTAAGCTGTTAGTACTTTTTAATATTATATAATGTTACTGTAACTATTATACATGGTTAGAATTATGAATATATTTTTAAGAAATACTGGTTTAAGAACCTGTTAAAATTATAAATGTATGGCAGGCAACAAAAACTCATCTGATCTGAAAAATAGGTAAACTATTTTAGTAATAAAATGAGCACATTTCAGAAATTTTAGGTGCATTATTAAGCTCCATTAAGCAAAAAATTGTTAAAAATTTTAGGAAATCTGATTTGACGTATAGGAAATTAACCTGTTATTATGGTAACTATAGGTATTTTTATGTCGCTGTTCCTGGGCTCGATTTGGTACTTGACCCTCGATCACGTGATGCAAGGTCGTTGCTATCCTATCTACGTCACGTGATGGATATGGAAAAACAACAAGTCATAAAAAAGTAAATTAATGTTTGTGACAAGTTAATGTTAAACTTATTTTCTCTCTTGTATAATTTATGAGATGAATAATTAAACTAGACACGATAAAAGGTGAATGAAGGAACGAAAATGGTCTTCCTGTTATAGGAAGAAAAACCTGTAAAAGAATAATCATTCCATATTTATAACAGAACCAGATTATATTTCTTTATTTAGTCTTGTTTCATATCTCCAAATGCGGTAAAACTTTTAAAATATTCTAATGTTTTCAGGTAGAGTCACTTCGTTTCGATAAAATAATTTTTCCATAACCGATTCGAAAATAACTTGTTGTTTTAATTACAATTATTTTACCATTGTTAGCACGAATGTAACCTTGACATGTTTAAAATTTAGGTGTGGTTTAAGCGTTACCTTCAAGAATCAAAATTAATGTTTATTTATTATCATTCAGTCTTCAATCAGCAACACATTCTAAATAAGGAAATACTTCATACCATTTTATTATTATTTTTCAGCCATGAAGTTGCTGTTGTCAGTTCTGTGTGTTGGCACCTGGATTTTCGTGACTCCGGTTCAAAGTAGTAAGTATAGAATCTTAACAGATATTTTTAACAGTTATAAAAGGTTTCTGACACGAAACCAGTTTTGAAAGATTTCCAGCGTGGGAGTACATCTCGGTCTTACTTTTTATCAATTCTTTATCCAGTAACCTGGAGTTTGTTCCGACCGAGTCGTTCCCCTCAAAAGTGACCTTCACGACTTTGAAAGGTCGCAATTCCTTTCTCCTAACTATCCATAACATAAATTAAAAATACAAGAAAGAAGCAGTCGAGTTACGCATGGATAATCATATTAACGATTGTTACGCTCTGAAACACTGATGGAAGAAAATCGAATATTTTTTTTTTTCGATTCTCCTGACCCATTTAGAAAGTTAATTTTTTTGTATTTTAATATAATTCGACTAAGTAATTGCGTATGAATTATTGTTTAAGAGGAATATCCGTCGTTAGAATCTCTTTAAACAGAATTAACATTTTTTTCTTATGTTTTTCTGTCCTATATATATGAGCTATTTTAAAGAAACGTGTATGAAAATTTTATAAATTTTACTTATTTTTTTATTATTTTTTTTTCAGCATAACTTTTATGCAATGGAGCTTAACATATTATGATTTATTTATTTTTTTTAGGAGCGCTTAACCGCTTTAGAAGGGCCGAAATCTATAGTGCTAATGAAACAGGTAATATCATTTATTTAAATTTTTTAATTAATATAAATCTTAATGCTTAAGCTAGAATATTTATCTCTAAAGATGCCAAAATGACAAAGTTTTTTTTGCTTTATATTTTTGGTGCTTTATATTTGATGAGAACTATTTATTGTGGTTATTAAATTCAATGCTTTTAACCTTGGTTTTTTTAATTTATCAGATGAGCTAACGAGATTTATAAATAAAAATCTAATACAGGTTCATTTATCTATAATTGATTTTCTCATTCGTTCTGTTTGGCTTGTTTCAATATGGCTGACGTCTCTTCTCGTGCCAATACAGTATTAAGAGTTTTAAAAAAATTTTATTTCCATTTTTCGATATACTAATATTAAAAAAAAAGGAGCATGCTTGATATCTAAATTATTTTATGCTTCAATATTGTTTGGATCGCTCGTATTTATTTTGCTGACTGAACATTTTTTACATCGTTTCATACAGCACATTCATGCAGGTTTTCAGTAGGATCCACCAAATTTTTAATAACTTTTCGAGCGAATAATTAGTTGGAAGATATTAATAGTTTCTCTTCAATATATAAATCTTGTTTAGTTTCATTTGTAGTATTTTAATTAATACTTTGATTGATATTTTTATTAGTCAGGTTTACTAAACTAGGCAATAGATATTAAGCAATAAATTTAAGGATAGCTTAGTTTTTTTCTTTTTAAATGTTAGTCACTAAAGTAATTTCGTGTCGTTCATGATGTTAGCCTGCATGGTGGACAACGTGCTGTATAATAATGGCGATCCTGTACCCAGTAGTGATCCGTGCGAAATGTGTATTTGTCGCCTTCCGGGTTTTGCCTGTACTCTTACTGAATGCGAAGAGAAGAAAGGTTGTGAAAGAGTAAAGCTACCAGGAGAATGCTGTTCCTATAAGTGTGGTAAGTTTAGATGAAAAAAAAGTACAGATTTTAATTAGCTATCAATGAATTTAACTTTGTTTCTCGTTCGAAAACCATTTTTTTAAGGTTATTCAATTTTCGTGTTTGTATAAAGAATAAAACGCGAAATTTTTAATATATATATATATTTTTAATTAAAAGTTCTAATGTGTTTTCTACTGTCTTCTCGAGTATTTTTACTTCCTGTTGTAATGATTTTTACGTGATTGCATTTCGTCTGAATCGATGTCAAGGATAGCGAGAAAACAAAATTCATCTTTAGCAGGGCCTATAGAATCTTTCATTAAAAAGTATTCAGTGACTAATATCTTTCGTGTTACAATGATTATGTTTACAATATATTAAAATTCACCTAGAGTGTTCGATTATTAAAATAAAATAAAAAATAAAATTAAACATGGTGACGATTAGTTGATTTTCGAAGTAAACATGATTTGTTATGGTATCGATTTTATTCTTAATCGTAAATTTTAATTAATTTATTTTTATGATTATTATTGGATGTTTAAATAGTATTTTTTGGTTTTCATTCATAATATCAGTAATATATTTTTAAGGATTTATGATTTTAATATCAATTTACTTATGATTTAATTTAAAAAGATTTGTCGTAAAATAAACTTATAATTTATTTAATCTAAATGTACGATTTATGTAATATTTTAATTAAAATCTCTTTTTAATTTATACTGTTCTGTTGGGAATAGTGAGATTAATATAAACTTTATTAAATAATATTTTTCAAATTTTTTAGAAGGTGCACCTGAATCTCTATCACCTGTAACTGAAACCAAAGAACCTGATAGTAGTTTGGTCAGTTCAACTACTATTAAATCACAACCTGAAGAATTTTCGGAAGTGAAAGAGACCACTAAGAGCTCAGTAGTTGAAGTTGAACCTACCGAAGAAACGAGTAAAGGAACTGAAAGTGTGCCTAAAATTGAATCTTCTGATAAACCGGAAGAACGATCATCTGATGAAGAGACAGAGAAAGTAGAACAGCCTTCGACAGAAGAGTCTTCTACTGAACAACCTATTACTGAAAAATCAAAACCAAGTGAAGAACCGACAAGCACTCAAAAAGAAGAATCCACTGAATCGCATCTCTCTTCATCCTCAGCTCCTTCGTACGCATCAGTTACCACAAAAGAGGAACCAAAAACGCCAACAACTACGCAAGACAGCAGAACAGAAGAAGAAACTGAGCCAACCAAAGAAAGTACCGATAGTTCCTCGAAAAAAGAGGGTCGATCTGAAGAAGAAGAAAGACCTACCTCAACTACATCAGAACTTCCTATTGACTCAAAAGAAACAGTCGAAGAATTGTCGCCTAAAGCAGAAAGTTTACCGAGCACAGAGGAAATTGAAAGTTCAACTGCTTCAGAAAGTGATAAAGAAATAAAAGAGGAAACAAAGAAAGAAGAAAATACCACACCGGGATTATATAAAAAAGGTGACGAATCTTTGGGTACAAAAGATACAACCAGTTCAGCTTCTGAGGAAGTAAGTGTAGATGCTAGCACCGATGCCATTGGACAATTATCCAAATCGGAAACAGAACCACCAACCAAAGAAGAATCGACCGAATTACCTTCCTCGACTGAAACAGTTGATAAGCAAGAAGCTGCTAGAAGCCACGAAGGAGAATCGCAAGAAACATCAACTGAATCAAAGGAAACATCAACAGAATTGAAATCGGAGCCAACTTCAGTAGCAAAGCTCGAAGAAGAAACAAAAGATGATCAGTCTACATCAGTAGCTACCGAAGAACCAACAACAACAAGAACTGACGGACTAAGAAAAAGGTTTATCGATTGGGTAGATTACGTTCCACGTGATTTTCACGTGTAGTTAAATTTTTAACGATAAATTCGAGTGTTTCTTAATATTAAAATCAAACTATGTATTTTTTTATACTGTTGTTGTATTTGTGGGCTATTTCTATGTATTATCGGGGAAAAGGTTGAAAAATTTTTTCTTCTACACTTGCCAAAAAATCGTTAAGGTGAGGAATTGGACAATTTGTGGTTAAGTGAGCTCTGTCTATTTTTCCACATGTCCATATGTGTGATGAAGCTCTTTTGTGGAGAGCAGTGATTACGATTATGATTTATAAAGATGATAGCAAATGTGCAGTAGAAAGGTTTGGAGTAGATTTCAATAAATGTGCTAATATTATTATCCGTCCAATGTATTGTCAAACACTTTGTTAGTCTATAATAAAAGTCGTAATGTATGATTTTGGTCATATTTATATATTCAACATACAATGCTTTGCATTTCACATACAAAATCAATAAATTTATGACATTTCTTGGAAGCACTGAATCCTCTTAAGTAAATATTTTTAGAAAAAAATAATTTACAGAAGTTTTTTAATATTTTTGAGAAAATTGATATGAATCGTATCACAACTTATTTTATTTAATTTTATTAAACTACGCATTCATTCTGAATGTGAATTATGCGAATTATACTGTATTTAGATGCAATTTATTGATAGTTCATTGACTTTTTACGAACTTCACCAGAGAAAACTAGGTCACTCTTTGACACAGTCATGCCATCTTTTATCAAAAATGATAAATAGTATACTCGATATTTGAAATTACAGTACAGTATATGAAAAAATAATATTTTATCTAAATAAACATTTTATTATTACTCTTATATATACAGTATGTGAAAAATAGTAAGATATGGCATTGTACGTTATGACAAAAGTTTGCATTTTGTGTTGTTTAAACATGTTTTAAATTCTACCTTATCTTAAAAATCACATATTTCGTAAATATTTTAAAAGTCAACCTGGATTAATTCAAATTTATGTCCTCAGCTGAAAACATTACATTAAATTAAATTAAAAATTCTGAATTAAATCATAATTCTAATTCAAATTAGAATTACGATTTAATAAAAATGGATATTTAATTGTTAAATTTTATAAAAAGCCAGTCTAGCTGTATTTGTAGATTATTTAAAATTCCTGATTTTGTATTAAAATATTAATTGTTAAATATTAAATATTAAATATCAAAACTGATATTTTATACTAATCAAACAGATATTTAATCCTTAAGAACATTTATAGATTAAATATCTGAGAATAATACAGAAATAAGATCGTTATAGATTCTCAAATGTTTTTTAAACAAGATCTAAATTGATCTTTGAGAATAATACAGAAATAAGATCGTTATAGATTCTCAAATGTTTTTTAAACAAGATCAATTTATTGTTTCCCGGATTGGCCGCATTGAAATACTTTGGCAAATATGGTTAGACCTGCATTCGTTCCATCTCTTAAAATCAAAAGATTGAGAAGTGGCATCATCTGTTGACAAAAAGATATCAATTTATTGTAAATGTAAGATTATTATTCACCCCAATCACTCAACAATATCGTCAGCCGAATGGCACCATGAAAGTGTTCCGTGCTTCCCATCTTGAAGGATCTGGATTCAATTCCCAAATCCCTCACTTCCAGAGTTTTTCCACGAGGAACCCGTTCTGGCTCCTTGAATCTCATCCTAGGCCTGACAACTAACCTCACCAGGGGTGTGGGAGGTCCGTGGTGGAATGCCCTGTTACTTAGTTCTTACGTGATAGAAACACCCTAAAAGTCACATAAAAATCAAAAATATCAAAAACAAGAAGTTTCAGTAAAAACTAAAATTGCCTATTATCCGAAAGTGCCATTCATTTTTCATGTTTTTAGTGTTTGGAATCCATTGGTTTTGTGTTAACTGTTTAACCAGCTTAGATGTCACGCACATACGTTATTATAATAGCAAACATTATCGATGTTTGGTGACGTCATATATTGTTATGTCACGATGACATCACATCTCCGATGTGATATAATTATGATAGCTATTGAGATAGACGGTGGTGTTTTAATAAATCAAATAAGTCATATATTACCCTAACACTGCTAACATCTAGCGCTATCTATTGGCAATAATATAAACTAAAATTATAATAAAAATGAAATTCTATTCTGCAGGATTAGTTGATTCTATAGGATTAAAGGATGCGGCGTCAAGGTATCCTTTAATGTTAGAATATCGTTACCGAATTTCATGAAAATCTACTAATTAATTCAAAAGTTATTAGTGGGAGATACACAATCAAACATTGGCCCGATCTTATATCCATTTCCTTCGGAAAATAGGCTAATAATAAAAAAATTCTTGTTCTAAAATATCAAATACATTCAGCTCGTTGGCCGCATTGAACGAGTATTAGATTTGTTTTTGGATGTCTATACTTACTTCCGGAATTTAAAAAAAAATTGCCAAGATAAGACGCTAGCTGCTGCCCTACAGGGATATCTATGTTGTTTTTGGATTCTAGAGTATATAAGCTCAGTGCGAAAACTTCTCTCTCAATTTTTCTGAACACTGCTTGAGTTGTGCACTTTATTTGCTTGCACGTTATATTGTCATACGGAACTACTACAGTGTGCGCGACTTCAAAAAAAAAGGATGACCCGAATGTCTGAACCTCCCCTTGTTAGATGATTTTATAATAAGGGCTCTATTAGAATTAATTTATAACAATTTATTTTTATAATTATAATAAGTTGTAACTTTATAATTAAAATATTATAGTTTTATAAACAAATATGATTGAATTATAAGTAAATTTAATCAATTACGTCAATTTTTGAAAATAATTTTTATTGTAAATTAATTATTCTGATAAAATAATAAAAAAATGAAAATAACGGCAAAAATTTCAGGAAATTTAAATGAAAAAATTAAAAAAATTTAATTGGTGAATAATGATTAAAATCCATTGTAATGAAACAAACTGTATTCAATGTTGCCCGACTAAAAAGAGAAGCTCCTATTCTGATTTTGGCACAAGCATTCATAAATAGAAAAATCAACTAAATTTTCTTCAGGAATATTCATTTCGGTTGAATATTTTACTTCCAAATAAGTTTATTCTTTATTTTTTTTAATTTATAGATTCAATCAAATTACTATAGAATATACAGGATGTTTCTTAGCATCCGCACCACCCTTTTTTGTCGGAAACGCGATGAGATAGGAAGTAAGGGAAAAATTTTGATTACCAAAGTATATCCAAAGAATCGAATGGGAATAATAAAAGTTTTGTGGATCCATCGAAAGTAAGATCAGAAGGAGTGAACTTTGAAATCTCCAATGGAAACCAATGCCGATTTTGGCATAATAATAGAGCTGTGAAAAATTAAGTAAGGGAAAAATTTTGATTACCAAAGTATATCCAAAGAATCGAATGGGCATAATAAAAGTTTTGTGGATCCATCGAAAGTAAGATCAGAAGGAGTGAACTTTGAAATCTCCAATGGAAACCAATGCCGATTTTGGCATAATAATAGAGCTGTGAAAAATTAACAGCTTTTGAAAGTTTTTAATATCACTTACGGATTGTGAGATATCACAAAAAAAATGCTGCCATATGTACCGCCGATTGAGCTATCCAAGCAATAAGAAGAATATTGCGAAACATTATTGAAGCAGCAAAGAGAAGTATTATGCAGATTTAAGGCCAATTCTGGTACTCGGTAGTAATACTCGAAGCGCAGATGTGACACATATTTTGAGATATATTCTTTATAAATTCTTATAAAAAAAAAATAGTTTTATTAAAATGGAAATATATTGCATTAAAAGAAGCTTTAACTTATGCTAATTATGTCATTACCCCTGGCACTCTGCCAGTCTTTCGCCATCACCGTTCGGTATGGAGCGCCATACTCAAGAACAAGGATTTCTCGACTTGTTTCAGGCCTTTCTGAGTGCCATAGATGTACACAGATGCCTTCTGTCAGATTCCTCTTCCTGCTTGGATAGTCCAATCGGCGGTATATGCGGCGGCATCTTTTTTTTGTGATATCTCACAATACGTAAGTGATATTAAAAACTTTCAAAACAAAAGTTTTGTTTGTTTTTTACAGTTCTATCCAATTCCAATTCTGATTATCCAATTCCAATTTTTTACAGATTTATCCATCATCCGATTTTGGCATAATTATGCCAAAATCGGAATTGGTTTCCATTTCAAAGTTGACCTCTTGTGCCCTTACTTTCGATGGGTCCACAAAATTTTTATCATGCCCATTCGATTCTTTGAATATACTTTGGTAATCAAAAATTTTTCCCCTACTTCATATCTCATCGCGTTTCCGACAAAAAAGGGTGGTGCGGATGCTAAGAAACACCCTGTAGTTTTCTATTCGAAAGATTCAAAATTCCATTTCAAATTTATGGCAGATTTTCAGATCAAGAATTATTATATATACTGTACTTATAAATTAAATATTTTGGATAATATAAGGAATATAATTTCTTTTTTGCTTTACAAGAAGAAAAACTAATTTAAATTTCATATAGCTTCCAAATTAGAAAAGAATTATTATTATACATTGAATAAAATTTTTTTAATTAAAATGTTTAGGATGTCATTAGAATAATTATACTTCCGCTCTCATAGACATAAAAGAGTTTTCTATAGATGTAAGATTACATTTTATATTTCAGATTCGTGGCATTTTAGAACTCTAGATTTAGGTTAATTTTAATTAAGCCGCCCAATCTTACTACAGGTATGTTTGGTGGAGAGCATTTCACATCCCATCACAGGCTTCAACTCTCGTGATGACGGACATTCATGACTGTTCAGATTTCATGATAGAATCAAATAAAAGGTTGAAGGGCAAGGTCCAACGGGCTAGGACTGAGCCCCTTCTGAAAATCTGGAGGTGTGAACACAGAATTGAATTTAGATCCACTAAAGTGACAAGACGCGACTTTATCGCGCACCCCAGTTGACTTTAAAACTCTAGATAGTTTAATTTATATATACTGTAGATAAAACAGTAGCAATCTGACTATAATAATAATTTCCGCTTTAAAAAGGAAAATTTTTATTTTATATTTTAAGTTTCGAGTTTCATACGTAGATTAAAATGAATGTTTTAACTAGAAAGTAGTTATCATTAGAATAATCATTTTTGCTTCAAAAAAATTTCTATTATATAGAAATATTCTAAATATAAATTTAGATTTTCATGTATAAATCATGACCATGAACGGAAGACCATGACTGCACCCATTCCTTATTGCGGAAATTCTCAACTGTTCATAGAAACGTTTCGGCTTTCCAAGTCTGTAGGACCTGGGTTAGATTCTCGGATCCCACTCTTTGGATATATTATTCAAGGATTGCCAATCGCTCCCCAATCTTTAAAATCCGCCTGATCCCTTCACAAGAAGGATAGCATATAGCAATGTTGTTATAGCTCCGTTTGATGGCCCTTCCCCTCCCGAGAGTAGCCCGCCTTGACGCGGCAGAAGATCTTACCGGCTGTCACTATGCCTATATCTCTTCAGCCAGGCCGATACGTTTATAGTTACAGGGGATATATTATTCAAGGATTGCCAATCGCTCCCCAATCTTTAAAATCCGCCTGATCCCTTTACAAGAAGGATAGCATATAGCAATGTTGTTTTAGCTCCGTTTGATGGCCCTTGCCCTCCCGAGAGTAGCCCGCCTTGACGCGGCGGAAGATCTTACCGGCTGTCACTATGCCTATATCTGTTCAGCCAGGCCGATACGTTTATAGTTACAAGAATTAACTAAGTGGCTTCTAATGTATGGCGATAATGGAAACGTTTCGGCTTTCTACTATCGGGAATCGGGTTCAAATCTCGGGTCCCTTCCCTTGAAAATATTTATAATAGAATCCGGGCCTATCGATCCCCACGCCAAATCTCGTGGAGTTGCCAGAGCGATGTTCAGCCACGACAAAACGACAGAGCCTGGTCATTGCACGGTCGATATCATCCTCATATAGGCCCCCTCGAGGACGCCCGCCTTGAGGCGACGAGGGAGCTTGTGCGAGAAGGCACTATATCTGTTTTGCAGCCAGACTGTTTTACCCCGTCCTCCACAATCCGGTTGACCCCTTCGCAGGAATCAGCCGGATTGTGGAGGACGAGGATCGCAGGGGTGGGCAGCCTGTGGAAGGGCTCGTGTGAATTATCTATCCCATTGAATATTAATTTATACCTTTCACGAATACCTTTTGATCTATATCTTTTTCAGTTAATATGCGGTACTATTATTCGTTCATTTTTTTCCTTTCTTTGATTTTGTCTTAACTGCCCTATCACTCTTCTCTGGATAACCCAGTTACATTTTCTTCGTAATTTTATGGCGGCAGCCACTAGACATCGAATTGGCGCTCGTCTCTTTTAGGAATGCCCAATTTTTATAGTATTATTCGTTCGATTCAGAGACATCTCAAAATAAAGGTCAGCTGGCAAAACTTAATGCACTTGATTTGATTTTGAATACTTTTTCTAGGCAAAGTGAACTGTGGAGCTTTGTTTTTCCCATGGTGGAACAAAATAATAGGTAGTATTCATTGCTATCACTGAATCATCATTCCATATTTTCAACATTATGTTTATGAAGATTTGTATGAGATAGAATTGCCAATTCTGTTCCTTTAAATTCTGATAGCATTATTGTTGTTGAATCGCCATTATTTCTACACCAGGTTTTCCTATTTATTCCACAGTTAATCATCATATCTGACGACCTATTCACCATCTGTTTAATAGTGTATGAGATAGAATTGCCAATTCTGTTCCTTTAAATTCTGATAGCATTATTGTTGTTGATTCGCCATTATTTCTACACCAGGATTTCCTATTTATTTCACAGTTAATCATCATATCTGAGGACCTATTCACCATCTGTTTAATACTAATCAGCTCTACCCCAAGTTAACTTCATTTTCTCTTTTTTATAATGTCAGTTCTAAATATTGGCTTATTCACAAATTTCCGGTACATATTTCATGTTCTATTATAACGGACGGTCCAAGATCTATCAAACAAATTTTACAAGGAATGGTTTCCGGATCTCTAGATAAAAACCTGAAGCTTAACTTATTAAAACCTGAAACCTAAATTATTATAATCACAACGGAAATATATCATTCATACAGTAATAACATTAATCAAAAACATTAAAATAAGTTTTGCACAATCAACATAAATTAAGAATTTGGCTTATTTTACGAGAAGTAGCGTTATTTTATCAAGATCGGCAATATTTTAAAAATAACAATTTAACGTTTAATGTTTAAATTAATTTAATGTTTGTTGCAGCCGATAAACTACAGTACTTTTGATTTGACTCGCAATTTTTCTCTTCGAAGCGGAAAATTTACTAAAGAGAACTACTAAACTCTTCACGCTGCATAAAAACATTAACTTAGGTGGTATTAAAAGATTCCGTGGAGTTAAAATCACAGATCTAAATTGAATTGAAAGGAGATTTCCTATTCTTTAGTGCTCTAATAGTAATTACAATATTCGGCTAAGTTCTTCTCATCTGTCAACAATAAAAATAATTTTGTTTCATTACAATGGCTTATTCATTATTGATTAATTATTTAAATTTTTTTGAAATATGAACATTGTTATTTATATTTTTATTCTAGAATTAAAGATTTAATTTTTTAATAGATATCATATTAGAAATAATGATCATTGTAATATGATATCTATTTTCTACTTAAAAGATTAAATTTTTTCTATTATTTATTATAAAATCGCTAGTAGATGTAGAAAAAAAGCTCTAGTTCTACGAAATAGGAAGTTGATTATTCTAATAACATACTAATCATGCTATTTTTTTACGCCACTTTCCAATCATTGCTTATTAGTAAGCCCGACCTTTGTAGTCCAGGTAAACGTAGAGGATTGCGATCGACAGGCTGGGCTTTGACCCATCATATAAATTTTTGAGGCCTTGGAAAGCGCATTGTTTTCACTCATTCAATCTGGTAGTCACTGTAACCATGTTAATAGTATACGCGTACCTATAAAAATTTAAACAATTCTCCAGTTTGAAAATTGTTATAAAATTTAAATTACAACTCTTCCTTCTTGCGATACAGAAAACAGAAACATTCAACTTCGTACTGCCTAAACTTAAAAAAATTTAACTAATACTGTAATAACATCTCTTGAATCTGAAAAAAACCTATTACGCATCTTGAATCGAATTTGAATTGGAATTCTTTATGTTTTCAATGGAAAACTTTATATGAGATCCACTCATTTAAAAAATAGAGAGTTAACTTGGAATTAAAATATTCTACGGAAATGAAAATTCTGGAAGAAAATTCAGGTTGAAAGATATCTTGCACTGTACTTGAATGTTCGAACAATAATTATTAGTATTTTAATACGCTCTTATGTTTGTATCCGGTATATTTAATAAATGCAATATTGTTACATTACAATAATCCATGGATTGTCCAATGTTTGAACAATAATTATTAGTATTTTAATACGCTCTTATGTTTGTATCCGGTATATTTTAATAAATGCAATATTGTTACATCACAATAATCCATGGATTGTTGTCCGTTAGTAATGTTAATTGTTTTACTGAAATATCATGTAAATTATTTATGTACTGAATAATACGAAACTTCACATTATTTTTTCTATTGTTTATTATTTTTTCTATTGTTTTTCTATTGTTTATTTCAAATTTTTTGTGACGGTTAAAAATAAAAAAAATTGGGATTTTGAATTTTTCTTTTAATTATTACTTAAATACTATTCCATATCAAATTTTAAGTTTATATAATTAGCAGTTATGGCTGGCAATAAGTATATATGTTCAGGGCAAAATTTCTTGGTTCAGGGACTTTCAGAGAATGCGAGGCCCGGGGCAACTGATATTTTTGAAGTTCTTTAAAAAATAAAGACAAAAATTGATAAATATATAGTGGTAAGTGAACCAAGAAAAAGCAAGAAAAAACCCTAACTGTCTTTTCATTCTTTTATTTTTCTCTTTCATGGATGCCATTTTCTTTGGAAGCTTGTCTAGTCCAAGTTAATGGCCTTTTAGGCTTCCTCCACGTGAATAGGAATTCTCTTTTTAAATAATAAAAATTATATGTCACAGGGTGGCATCAGAACTTTAGAGATGCTTAGGTGAGGCATGGCCAAAAAACGTTGGGAACAAGTGGTTTAAATGATAAGAATTAACGTTCCTAATGTTCATATGATGGCGAAAATTCCAGATCGGTATTTAATTGAAAAGATTTTTGTTCTTTAATGCTCAAATCGAAATTATTCTAATAAGTTTCTCATTGTACTTACTCAACATTCAATATATTATTATTTCGTCACAATGATTTGTGCATTGTTGAACGATTAATTTTTTTTTTGAAACACGATACATTCCTATTTAAATTTTATTCTAGAAATCAAAATTTAGATTTTTTTATGCCTGTTTAATTTTACAATTTTTTTTATCAAAATAGCTAATTTGAAAAATATGGCTACTAGTTTCAGCCATTTTAACACAAAAACACAAAGAAAAAAAATATAATTTTAAGCAGTGTAATATCAGCTTAAAGACATTTATACTATTTAAAAAGTAATATATTTTAATACACTTGTATAAAGTATCGATTTTAATTAATCAAATTAATTAAAATATTATGCAGGCAAAAATTCCTGATTAAAGAGAACTGAAAAGCGATTCAACTAAGCTGCAAATGTTTCTGAAATGATTAATTGGCGATTGTTGAGCCTTTTTAGGAGCGCAGAATTTGTGTAGAAAATAGTTACACTGTTTTACTATAGAAATCCAATATACAGGTGTCCCTCGCTTTACGCGATTAATTGGTTCCATGAAATAATCGCGTAAAGTGAGTTGAATTTAGCATGGGTAAGATAGGGATAGGGGTTTCTTCAGAAGGATAAAAAAATGAAAACTTTACACCTGAGAACAAAAGACCAAATTTTAATGAATGAATTATTTAAACTTATAAACAAAACACACAAATTTTAATGAATGAATGGTTGAATGAATAAATTTAATTAATACAAGTCATAAATAACTAAACACTACCTAATTCTGACAGTCGTCAAATCAATGTTGAATGGACTGGGTCTGGTGAGTCTGGATCATCACTGTCTCGCTCTTTTGAAGTTATTGGGACGATATGCTGATGATCTTCAACTTTCTTAATGAAACAGTCGAGACTCAGCTGACAGGCAGCATTCTTCCTCTCTCTATAAAGTTCTTTGTAGCGAACCAAAGAATTCTAAATTTTTCTCGCAACTTTGGCACTTGTAGTCTCATTAGAATTATTTTTCTCCATTTATTCTGACGGCACTGTCAATATGTTTAAAAATTCAGTTATTGTTTTGTTGAAAATTGTTTGATGGGCTCAGCAACAAAGGGCTTTTGACTTTCATCATTCATGTTGTTTTCCATTTCCAGAAGCTGTTCATTAGTTCAGTTCTGATGAGTAGTACTCGAGCAGTTCATCCACGAGACTTTTTCTGTTGTTTTCCATTTCCAGAAGCTGTTCATTAGTTCAGTTCTGATGAGTAGTACTCGAGCTGTTCATCCACGAGACATTTTTTAAACAAAAATTTTTTTCATTTAAAAAATTAATTTACTTTTTAAAATCGCGTTATAGCGAAAACGCGTAAAGTGAGATCGCGTAAAGCGAGGGATACCTGTACTTTGAACGATAAAATCATGGTAATGTGAAAATTAATCCTACTTTTATCAGATGATAAAATATTCTCCTTTTTAAAATCGCGTTATAGCGAAAACGCGTAAAGTGAGATCGCGTAAAGCGAGGGATACTTTGAACGATAAAATCATGATAATGTGAAAATTAATCCTATCTTTATCAGATGATAAAATATTCTTGTTCACTAACTGAATCTCGATTATTCTTATATGAATAATGCGGTGTTTCGTTATAATGTCTTAATCATTGTTAACGATTACATTTATTCCCAAACATTTTTTTAAAAAAAGCCAATTTTTTTCGAATTCTAAAATTTTGTTTTTAATTATTTTAATGTATTTCTTCAAGTTCTATCAATAGCCGCCAGACCATTCCAGAATATTCATATTCCAATCCATAACGAGAGAATCGTCAGTAACTGAAGATTATGTATCAACAGATAGATCCAGACTCAAGAGTAGTTTGGAAAAATTGGCGAATCGAGACACAGAATTTGATTTCAGAACTTCCAAAAGGAAATCTTAATCAGTTCCATAATATTCATATTCCAATCCATAACGAGAGAATCGTCAGTAACTGAAGATTATGTATCAACCGATAGATCCAGACTCAAGAGTAGTTTGGAAAAATTGGAGAATTGAGACACAGAATTTGATTTCAGAACTTCCAAACGGAAATCTTAATCAGTTCCATGAGAGTCATCCGATTGAATGATTCCCGATATGAATGGGTATGTCTCTAATTAATTTAAAATTGCGGTCGTATTTTATACGAAAGATGCATTCCTGAAGACCTTGCATAATTCAAGATTCATTTTCCCAAAAAAATAAATGTAAAGTAGGAAAATGTGCTCTTAAAACGAATAAATCTATAACAGATATGCATTTAAACATATTTTTTTAACTATATTAAATAAATAAATAAACAATAAACGTTAATTTAACGATATTTTATTGTAATTAATTTATGTGATCTGAAATCAATAACTTGTTAAAAACATTATTTATTTTAGGTAACTTTTTTCAATACTTACACTAGCAATATCATTTTATGAATATTTAGATAATATTGCCATGATATAAAAATTATAAAAAAAGTAAATAATCATAATTACTACTGCGCTATTATTACTGTACATAGGTGAATGCTTGTCGGAAAGTATAGCAATTTTGAGCGATTGCGAGAGGAATTTAATGAGTGTTTTCACGTTTCATGATTCGCAACAAAGTGGAACAACTGTATTGAATAAATATCGTGTATATGTTTACATTATTAATTTGATATAAACGGTTCTAAATGCCTCGAGGCATTTCCAGAATTGTCTATAGGCATGTGTATATACAGGGTGTAAATGAATGACGTTTCATAGATTTAAAAAATCGTAAAGAGTGATTTAGTGAACATTTTTCATTAAGGAACTTATGATGGGAAATGCGAAATGGCGACTCCACAGCACTAATAGGATTAGAAGTCATATTACTACTAATTATCAGAAATAAAAAAAATAGACTCCACAGCACTAATAGGATTAGAAGTCATATTACTACTAATTATCAGAAATAAAAAAAAATAGAGTAATGTAAACATTATTTCCTTTTATATTAGCAAATGTTCGAAGTAACCTCTGCCAACTTCATTATAGAGTGTGCAATGACGAATCTTTCAGGCTCAATTCATCAGTCTGGAAGATTCCACGTTCATATCTGATGCTGTAAAGATGCATTCAGGAAGTTCATCCGCTGTTTCCACCGATATTTCGCAGACAATACTCTTCACGTACCTCCTATCTCGTACTCTATCATAAGAACAGGAACAGATAATTCAGAGCACTATGGAGTCGCCATTTCTCATTTCCGATCATAGATTCCTTTAATGAAAAATGTTCATTGTATCACCCTTTACAATTCTTTAAATTTATGAAGCATCATTCATTTACACCTTGTATAATATGTTTTATTTGAAATAGGTTAAATTTTAGATTATTACTTTATCCACCCATTAAAAATTAGTTTTCAATACAATGCAAAAAGAATTTTGTTTCTTACAAACTAGAATGTTATATTTATTTTAATTATGTGCAAAAAAAAATTTATTTCGGTTGCATCATTAAGTGATTACTTATATTGTTTATTTAGCTTCTTCATATAAACAAACATCTCTCATATTAAAACTTTATTAATCAATATAAATAATAAATGAATACGCTAATTCCAAATTTAAGTTTTATCCAATAAATTTCAGATTTCAGTAGTAATATTAATATTTAACTGCATTGGATTCATAGATCTTTCTGCCCATTTTGGAAATTCATTTAAAGTAAATGTCACTTTGCCTAATGTGTTAATCAATATTAGTTGCAAGACGAAGGCGATCAAATCCATACAAATACCTGGAACCATCTAAAAGCGAAAATAAATGGATAACAAACTTTATTATTATTATAAAAATTATAAATACTAATTACTATAAAATACCATTTGGGTGATTTTCATTTCTGCAGCCTTACGAACGAGATCATTTGTTGAATTGGCTGTGGGTAACATAAAACCGTATGAAGATGCTAACGCCACAGGCATTAAAAGTTTTATTGGATTGATTTTTAATGTCAAGGCCTGTAAAAAATACCTTATTGTTATTATATACACTCTAAGGTAATAAACAGTATAAATATATATATATTTCTTACTACTTCTTTAAGAATTGGTACTATTAGTGAAGCTGCTGCGATATTATTAACCATTTCTGTTAAGATAATTGTTAATAAAACTATTATGGCGAGTATTACATCCTGAGGAAGTGATTTCATTTTTAAAATGTAACTTCCTAAAACTGTACTCAAACCCGATATCTGCAAATTTAATTTATAATGTTACTATTTAATATTTTTTTAATGCTAATATCAAATTAAACTGGCATTAAACGTACTTCGAAACCTTTTGCCAGGGCAAATCCTCCTCCTGTTAAAATAATTACGCCCCAAGATGTTTTACTTTGCACCAATTTCCAATTAAGTATGGGTTGACTTTGAAAGCAGTTTTTCGGATCCTTTGGTATAATAAATAGCAATATCATAACTGCTATCACGGGGACGGAATCTTTTACATAACTGAAATGAAATTTTTGTTTTAAGCAAATTATTAATTTAAAATAAAATACAGTAATAAAGTAGTGCAAAATATTTACGGTTTCTCTCTTTGAAATAATTGCACCCAACCTGGTATATATTCTGGTTTTCTGAACCACAATAGTAACAAAATAAGAAAAGATAGAGACAGAATTAGTTTTTCTGGAAAACTAAAAAGAAATTGATAAATTACATAAAAAGAAATAAAAAAAAGGGTGGATTCTGCTTTTCACGGAATTGAGATCTCATCAAACTGGTCAAAAATTATAATAGAACCATGGACGAAAGATCACAGAATTGCCAAATGTGATACCATTCGATAGATCTCATCAAACTAAGTCAAAAATTATAATAGAACCATGGACGAAAGCGGCACCGATTAGAAGATATTTAGAAAAATTTATCTCAGAATTGATAAACGAACCATGTACCGCAACCATATTGAACGACCATCATCGTAATGAAGAAAACCTGCTATGGTTTTACATCTTGTTTTCAAAGCCAAAAATGCGCCGGGAATTGTTCTTACGATTATGTGGATTATGATTTTATGCTGAAATCCGTAAGTTACTTATGCAATTTATGGATTTATATAGGGTTATGATTTTATGCTGAAATCCATAAGTTACTTATGCAATTTATGGATTTATATATTATATATACATTAATTTATAATATATATTTGCATTAAGATGCATAATTACATCATCTTGAAAGTATTCCTGCCAAGGAGTTTGAATATAATTCTTACGCGATGCCTTCAAGAAGTATTACAGTAAACACCCGTATAACGTGCTCGCCTATAACCCGAATTCATATAACGAAATCGCTCTTCTATAACACGAATTCGTGTAATTTTTACATCTTGAAGTGTCGCGCAAGACATTGTTATTTCAAGATGGCGTCGCCGCACAGGTATCGATACTTCGTTGTGATAAGTACTTTTCCATATAGCTACTTATCGGTTCCGTTTTCGCGATTGATTTATATGGAAAAAAATATTATGCAAAAATCTCGGATTCCGTGAAAAGCAGAATCTTGCCTAAAAAATTATGACTTATTTAAGTAAATTAATTTTTAATACATACGTTATGTGGCCTAAACTGTAATATTCTTGAAATACTGTTTGTTTTATAACTTCGTCTCTGGCCTCTTCCCTCTTCTTACTAAATAATAACAAACACCATGTTAAATTATCTTTTATGTATTTTGAAAATAATAAAATATCAAAAATAAGTTTACTTTAAACTTTATAAACCAAACTTCCAGGGAATTTACTCTAAATGAACCTAATAGTTGCCAAACTTTATCATTTGATCATACTGGACGGCTCCCTCTATGTTAGAAAAATGAAGCTGTCCGTAACATTAGTAAGGTCTTTCAACATGGCGGACGCGAATGTAATTTCGACAATATAGCAAATTGACTTTGTTTTGGTGGCCAGATTGTATCGCATTTATGTTAATTAGTGTGATGACCAGCTTCTAATAATTAATAAAAAGAGTGTATTACCTTAATATCGAGTATTACATCACGTGAGAACACCACTTCGGCTGTTACGCTTTTGCTGGAAATGGCCATAAGAGGGAGCCATCCAGTATATTAATTAAAATCATTGCTCTTGATACGTTTTACGGAAATTTTTAATGATTTGAAATAATTTAAATTAATTTTAGCGCCATTTCGTAATTTGAATATTTATTGATGTTAAATCAAAGAGTGGCGCCATCTATGAATTAATAATTAAACTAGAATTTTAAACTAATTTATGAAGAAAAAAAAATCTGCCTCAGCCCGGTATCCAAAGGTCCCGGATTCGATCCCGGTCTGATTTTTTTTCCAGATAAATTAAAAATTCTAGTTTAATTATTAATTCATTAAATCTATTTAAATCTATTTTGAAGCATTTCTCATTAAGACGTAGCAAAAATTTCGGTTGAAATCACGGGTGAGTTCCAAGCCTCAACAGTAAGTTATCAGTGATTAGTCTCTTTTGACGTCAGAAAAACTCAACATCAGTATGTTTCTGGAACGACTCGGTGAATGTAGTGATAAGATGGCGGCTAACATTGGTTGTGAAGAAGACAATAATGAATGTTATAACTTCATTAGCGTCATTAGAAAGCATTAAAATTTATTTGCTAGTAAACAACAACGATGATAATGATTTATAACACTCTCTAACTTTTAAAATCTTATTATCTAGTACGAACTACTTTTTCTGCAGACGTTGGATAAACGGTGTAAACCGGCGTCAACACTCTCACTATCTTTTCTCCTCGATTACTGTGATGACCGTTTGATGAGCTCAACACTGATTGGCTTGTTGAGCTTTGGAACGGTTTGCTGAGATTTTTTACTCATCACTGATTAGTCTGTTGAGGTTTGGAACGCACCCAAATATTAATTCTTTGATTTGTTAAACTAACACATGGTGAGGCGGGCCTCCAACAAATCAACGGAGGGCCGCATGCGACCTGCGGGCTGCGGTTTGTGCATCCTTGGTATAGAGTATGGAGTTAGAACATGAAAAAATATATTTATTTGAATAATATAGTAATGTTCTCTTTTTTGAAAACTACATTATATTTGGTTTCATGTAAGTCTTTTTATGATAGAGATTAATATATTTATTATAATATAGTTCTTATAATTTTATGCAAATTATTTATATATGAAATTTCTTCAGAAGAGTTTTAAAAAATTCAGTTATTATGAAATGATATATTGGGTGCGTTCCACACCTCAACAGTAAGTCATCAGTGATTAGTCTCTTTTGACGTCAGAAATAATTCAATATCAGTTTGTTTCTGGAACGACTTGCTGAGTGTGGAGATAAGATGGCGGCTAACATGGTGATGAAGAAGACAATAATGAATGTTATAACTTCATTAGCGTCATTAGAAAGCACTAAAATTTATTTGCCAGTAAATAACAACGATGATAATGATTTATAACACTCTCTAACTTTTAAAATCTTATTATCTAGCACGAACTACTTTTTCTGCAGAAGTTGGATAAACGGTGTAAACCGGTGTCAACACTCTCACTATCTTTTCTTCACGATTACTGTGATGACCGTTTGATGAGCTGAACACTGATTGGCTTGTTGAGCTTTAGAACGGTTTGCTGAGATTTTTTACTCATCACTGATTAGTCTGCTGAGGTTTGGAATGCACCCTACTTCTGCTTAAATATAGTACAATTTAGTAAGGTGTTAATAAATTTGCGGTTTGCTGAGATTTTTTACTCATCACTGATTAGTCTGCTGAGGTTTGGAACGCACCCTACTTCTGCTTAAATATAGTACAATTTATTAAGGTGTTAATAAATTTAAACATTTTCCTTATATATTTTATATATAACAATGTGGAATATGTATTTATTAATAAAAGTAATATACAAGTAATGACCACAAAAACACGACAAAAGACAGATCTATCTAAAAGATGATGATAATATTTGTCACGAAACAAAAATGATGACATAAACAATATTTTTGTGAACTGTTATATTCTACACTTTGATATTAAGTTCTCAATACAATATGGAATGAAATTTAAAGTAAACAAATTAAAAATAATAATTTTCCTGGCATTAATTAATTTAAGAATTATTATTTAATATCAAAAATTTATAGAAAAAAGGTTTCTGGTTTGAAATTTAAAGTAAACAAATTAAAAATAATAATTTTCCTGGCATTAATTAATTTAAGAAATATTATTTAATATCAAAAATTTATAGAAAAAAGGTTTCTGGATAGCTTTTAAAAATACTTATTTCAAAATTATTATTTATAATCAATAAGAGAATATTTAATATATACTTGTATTTCATGATCATAAAAGTTAATATAATCCAACCAATAAAGATTAACAAAAACATTCCAGGAATGTTGTATATCATCCACGAAGCGAAAGTAACTTCTGTCGAAGATGGGAAATTCCTGAAAAACAATTTTATTTATTTGAAATTTATTGACAATACATTTAACGAAAACTTTATACAATACAAACCTCAAGGGAATTTATTACAAATCACTGAATAGTTGAGACAGATGGGACACTTCGCTTATTCGAAGGTGCTGCCACTATTGGCAGTACTTGGCGTTACCATGGTCGTTACTCATTTCTCCTTTGTTATAGATAGTGGAAGGTCGGTTATTATTGTTTGTACGAATCTTTTGGTATTAGACCTTTCTAAAGATATCCTATTTATAGAAATCGGTACAGTAGTTCAATCGAAAAAAAGGGACATCCACCCACCAGCCACATATTAGACCTTTCTAAAGATATCCTATTTATAGAAATCGGTACAGTAGTTCAATCGAAAAAAGGGACATCCACCCACCAGCCACGTATGACTATTAATATATATGATTTCTGGACTTTTAAGAAAAATTTTAGCATCAAGTTTAGAAAAATTATCAATAAATACGAATCTAATAACTTTTTTATTATTCACTATATTTTCAACAATGTTATTCGTTTGGATAGTTTTAAAAATGATATTGTTCAATGATAATATAAGAAATCAAGGAAAATTTATTTCATTAAAGTATTTCAATAAACAGATGATAGAAAAAAATTTTTTTTTAATTTCTATCATCATTTATTTACTGAAAATCTGAATTTATATAAAATTTCTAATGTGCATTATTCTTTAGTAGAATGTCAAAATATTACAGTGGGTGGCCAAATTATTATACTCGCAACAAAAAATTTAGTTTTTGCTAAGTATTTTTATTTTTTTTTGTATTTGTGAATTAGATTGTGTCAGAAAATTATCATCTAGTATTTTTTGATAATGTTGGCAAAATATATATTATTCAATGAAGCCAGAAACAGTGAAATGCAACATATTAGCATTGCATGCTTCAGTTACTGTTCTTTGGTTTCATTGATTAAGTTAATATATATTGTATATTTTTCTTTCAATCAATATTTTAGAGATAAAATAAGTGACTTTATTCAATTTTTTCATGATTTATATTTTGTGTGAGTGTGAAATTAATGAATCTAATCTATTGAAAGATATAGGGAAGCTACTGATTTCACACCATAAAAAAAGCAAAAATTGCCACGATATTTCAACACTGAATACATACAGCATGAAATTGTGGTTTTATAAGCTATTTCCCAATCAACAATCTGCAATATAAATCAGAAACTCCAGCCAAAATCTCCTTAGAAACAAATAGAGTGGTTAAATGTGTGCAAAAACATATTACTACACTGAGGACAGGAAGAGAGATTCGTCTGGTCTCATTACAAAACCATCAAAAACCACTAAAGATGATAAAACAAATTTTCAAAGATAGTGGAATCCTTTTATCTGAAAGAATTTTGAGAACAAGATCTGCAGAAATGGGATTCATGCTGCCAGCTATTAAAGAAACCCAATTTGATGCCCCTAATGAAGCAAAAAAGAATAGCTTTTGCTAAAAAGTACCTTCATTGGACAAAAGAAGACTAGGGCAAGGTTGGTAGAGCATAAACACATTAACAAAACATGAAGAAATAAATAGATTACTAAGAAAATATTGTTTGCTAATTTGTTTCTCAGATGAATCATATATCCAGATTCTCTAAGACAAGACAGAGTTTGTTCAACCTCGAGTTAATGAAAAATACCATGCAGACTGCATTGTGGAACAATCCTCTTTCTGTGATATGGTCAATTATACAGTTCTCCCATTTCCAAAGATACTGAGAGTTAATATATTGTGCAAGGCACCATGCATCAGGAACAATATTTGAACGTACAGCAGAAAAGACTAATTCCTCAAGTAACGGAGTGGTTCCCAAATAATGATTTTACATTCATGCATGATTCAGCACTCTATCATAATGCCAAATCTGCAACAGGGAACTCTCCCAACGTGAATTCAATTGAGAACATTTTGGAAGTTCTTAAGAGAGAATTTCCAAAGAAAAATCATTAATAATTTTTTCTATCAATTCCCTTTAATTACTAATGATTTTTCTTTGGAAATTCTCTCTTAAGAACTTCCAAAATGTTCTCAATTGAATTCACTTTGGGAGAGTTCCCTGTTGCAGATTTGGCATTATGATAGAGTGCTGAATCATGCATATATAAATAATTATTAATTCTAAAGGTGTATTTTTTAAATAGTAATTAATTTTATTTTTTAAGTTATAAATATACAATAAAGTAGCTAAACTGGATTTTTATCTTTTATTTTTCTTCCTAAATACCTTAAAAATGATATAATTTCGCAATATTGAGTTTTAGATTAAATACATAAAAGATTTTGTAAAACAAAGCTAATATATTTATATAAATTTTGTTGAGTATAATAATTTGGCCATCCACTGTATCTCCAGATGAAATTCTCAATGTAAAAATTTTACTATATTAAAATTCTATATTTTAAGTAGGCATATGTGTATGCCTACTTAAACTTTTATTACAAACATTACCTGTAAAAATTAGTTTTCTCTGTTGTTGCTAATAATTAATCAATCCTAAGTGTGTCGTCTTTCCAGTTAAGTATTCCAGGAATGTCTGTGGCCTACGGATTATCAAACATGAATTTTTCATTAAAAAATCTTATTCACCAACGATTCCAATATATATAACATAAATCGGATAAATACATAAATCGGCTTCTTCACAAAGGATAAAAGCGAGGATTATCCTGTCAAAGTAACTATGTGAGCTGACAGAATGGTAGAATAATATTGATTCAAAGCTCCCATACAAAAGTTTCATTTCATCCCTAGTTAAACTGTTACTTTTCAACATATAAAAATACTTTTAACGTTTGCTATTAGAATTGTAGCTAATGAGAGATAAAGCTATCGATAAACTACAACTGTCACAATAAAGTTATGGAGAGGCTTTAAAAATAATAATGTTTTTCTTCAGTTTAAGAGAAATTCTAATTGAGAATTCACATTTGCCGTTCACTAACTGTTTCGAGATCAAATTTCACCTCTTTGTCTTCGTGTTTTATAATTACAATAAAGATAAAAAAAGAAATTATTAAAGGCAGTATTTTTTAATGCTTTAATAATTTCTTTTTTTTTTAAATGCAGTTTAATGTAATGTAAATAATTCTTTTTTTTCAAATGTTCTTATCGAAAAACATTTCAAAAGAAATAAAAAATAGGAAGATTTTTCAATAATGCAATTTAAAAAAATTAGGAAATGTTAGATATTTAATTTTAAATAAATTGAAATATTTCTTTTGAATTAATTTATTAATTTTATTAAGCATTTTTAAAATATTAGCCAGACTAAATTAAACACAAAACACATTAAAATAAGATCATTTCAATGGAAAATTTTAATTCTGTTTATTTTCTGCCATGGAATTTTTAAATGATAATTTAAAATCGTTAACATAATTAAGTACTGTGATAATAATAATAATAATAATAATAATTATTATTATTATTATTAAAACGATTTTATTGTTTTTATATACCTTATTCTGCATTACAAAAGTGTACGGCCATAATAAAGCTCAAGATATCTTTAACCTAGTTACATTTCTCGTATGAGAAGAAATGTATTGTACAGCTAAGTTAGCAAATTTTTAAAGAAAGTAATAATCTTAAAACAGTTGTAATCGTGAAAATTTTCTTTTGATTTATATATTATTAAAGGATCTCGCTACTTTCAAGTTTTCTAGTCCGCTTTAAAGTTCATTAAAACTGAAAAACAGCCGAAGCGATGGACGTTAAAATCAGCTTCGTTTAACCAACACTTTCGCAAAATATATATTTATATATCAAGAATTTTAAACAAAAATTAAGCATTTTAATTATCTTTTCACTGAATTTTTAAATCCAATTCTTTTAATTTCCTCCGGAGACTCGTTATATACGAGATTATCACTTTAATTCTGATGTTATCATTTTCGAATGGCTTTTTATTCACATTCGCATTAATAACGTGAAATTATATCTTTATGATCTTATTCCGCCATCAATGTGTCTTTTAAAATTATAGATAAAGGTATTTTTTACACGGTAATTATGAAAACCAGTCATTAAAAATTTCTCCTTGATGAATATATAACTCTTTAGTGCATCAAGAATGATCGATAACTGTCTGTGAATGTTTGAAAATGTCGGAAGAAACTGTAAACTGAATGAAAATATATACTTAGAAGCTACATCGATCGTTCCTGGAGCTAAATGTTTTATTTACAGATTCTCACTTCCAAAAATTTACTGAGAGCATTTAAGTTTCTAAACGTTCGAAAATATTTTTCGGCTACTAATATTAATTTAAACATAATTTAATTTTTACGATAATCACGTCATAAAAATATGTTTCATTAGCCTGAGCTGTTGATGGTTTAAAGCAATAAATATTATCGATTTTAAGAGATAAATATAGAACAACTTTATGTATAAACACATTTCACGGACAAATACAATAACTTGCTGATTGATTATTCCAGATACAACTAAGTGATTCTATATTAATGTAATTTTCTTGGAGTGCTAAACTATATTAACCCGTTAATTACTATTCGGTTAAAGTATTGTTTAGTATATTTACTTAATCGTAATTGCTTTATATAATTAGTGAATCATTAGAATAATCGATTATAAAAATATCTTTAAAATATTTTAAAAATAACATTATAAAATTTTTAAAAAAGTAACTAGAAAATTGTCTTAAAACAAATTATATTAAATATTGCGACAATAAAAACAAAACATTCAGGTTATATTTTAATTCTAGGTTAAGCACTGTAAGTTACCTTCTTTTTACTTTGTTTTATTTGTTTTTCTGTCATACAAAAATTATATTTTAAACTAAGTGAAGAATTAAATCATTAGGAAATAAAAATAAAATAATATTCTTGTCCAATTAATTTTCAAGCTTTACTTTTTGATTCTTTATTCCTAAATGAAATAAAAGTTAAGTGAATAAATTAGTTTTGTCTAACTATCAGTCCATTATCACGATAACTTGCGTATATATTATCTAATTTGGATACTGGTTCAATAGGCTGATTAGATCATAGCAGATAACCTAGCCTATTGAATAATGTCGATATCGAGTTAATAATTACTGATATAATGAAAGAAAAGATATTTACATATTTGGGGCAATATCTCGCATAAATATTATCAATTCTGAGTGAAATAGACAGTATGTCCATTAATTGTTGAGACAAAACCAAACCATAAATCAGTTGCATCAAAATAATAAAATGTTCTTATAAACCTAGGCCCAAAAACTCCACATTTAAATATGTACATTTTTATATGCTTTTTTAATGATCGTAAAGGAAAAATGTTTAATTAATAAAATATATTTAAAAACAAAATTGATATTGCAGTTTAACATTTTCTTAGATTTTTCCATCTTAGACTACAATGTCAATTTGGTTTTTAAATTTATTTCATGAATTAAACATATGTTTTCTATGCGATCTTTGAAATAACATTACTATAAAAATGTGTTTATTTCTCTTAAATGCAGCATGTTTCCTATGTTATTCTGATGGTCGGTTTGATGTTTTTCATTATTCTGATGGTCGGCCGGATGGCCGCGGGGTAAACCTGTGGTTTACCACTCTGGAGGATCCGGGTCCTACACCTCCAGTTTTTCAGGATGGGGTCCGGGTCCGGGCCCGGTCTGTTGAACCATCGCCATCTACGATTCGTGAGTGCTATACGCCCTCTCAGTTTCAGAACTTTCTATTGTTTCACGCGTACATCGATAGTTTCTAAAATTCTCCGCATGCGGCGCGCAAAGCGTGTCCTTCAGCTTCGTTTGTTGTTATATGCTGTGTTGAGATTCGTTCTTTTTCTTGAAATCCGTGGTATTTTTAACTAGTATGTTTAAAATTAAGTAAAAATTTCTACAATAAAATAATGGTGTATTACTGTGTACCGTTTTGTATGAGCAGGAGTGGTAAAACAAAAAGTATTTCTTTTCATGAAATTTAGAGATCAATAGATACAGTTCTCCATTTATGGATATTATTTACTGAAGAGATGACAATCAACAAGAATTATCTTATCCAAGCAATCATTTTCTATGGATCCTTAAAGTGATTTTTGACTTTGTTATGAAAGCATATAGATACAAGAAGCACAGGATTTCAGAATCACTAACTGAAATTCTCCCAGTACTTGAAAAATCTTCTTTATTGCAGTGTACCCTCATTCCAGATCATTCACATTTTATAGCAAAATTGATTTGTGATACCTGCCTTCCAATTTTCTTAAAGAATATTGGAATTTCCATTACTGAGAAATATGATTATGTCAAATATTTAAATGCAAAGCCTTTAAATAGAAAGATTTTGAAATGTTAAATCCTTACATGTATAAATTATCATATATGCAACATCAATTTAAAGCATTAATAAAAAAATCATAATATTTGTAAAATTCATTCTATTTTAGCATTTTGTCTGTGTGTAATCATAGCTGTCTGAAAAGTAGCACAGAATAGAAGAAAATTAGGGGAAATGCTATTTTGTGATCTCTCCCCCTTATATTGTGATTCAAAATATTTTATCTTAAATATTTATTATAATAATAATTTATTTTTGTAAAATAATGTATTAGATTTTGCAATATTTTAATGGTAATTGAATTAAGTGATTATTCACTGTTATGTCTTATCTGTTTATCAAAGACATATGTAAAAAGTTTTGCTGCTTGTGTCTTGGGATACTAGTAAGGCATTAATAGCTGTAGTTGTAATGCTTAAAATATGACTAATCCATACTTTAAAAAAATCAAAACAAATACATTGGCAGCTTTTAAACAGATTGAGACTGTAATAATAGGAACAAGAATGTTACTATTATTTGTAGATGAGGAAATTAAAATTAATAGTGACTGGTTTGATATCTCTTTTTTTATTACTGTCACCAATAAAATAATTCATATCAAAATATTTTAAATTTTATTTCTAATGCATTTTAAGGGCAAAAATAATAAATGAAAAAACGAATTACAACTATTTTCCCCCTTTATATCTGTTGAAGAAAAAAAAACACTTTTTGTAATTACGATAAGATATGCTTTTAACAATTTATCTAGCTATCATTCAATTCTTGCTTTGATTGGCTGTGGCCAAGAATATTGGGTAAAAGTGAAAGTTAGATAAACAAATTTCATATGCTAAAATCCTTATTTATATGATCACGGTAAAGAATTTGTACGTTTTAAGCCGAGAATGATTATTCTCATACGAACTTACTTGTTAGTCTATATTCATCGACGTTGGAGCAGATGTAGGACACGCTTGCAGCGCTCCGTGGCCAGAATATGAACTATCTCGATTTCAAGCTTTTACTGGTATTGAGAGGGCGTATAGCATTCATGAATCGTATCGTAGACGGCGATGGTTGAACCCATCCTTCAACCACCCGGTTGACCCCTCATGGGTGCTGGCCAGCTTGTGATGGGCTATATAAGTGGCTGCCGCCAGATACAGAATACCCCATGAGGATATGGCGGCTTAACCAAACTAATGTAAAAAATTGATACTGATGTAAAAAATTCATGGTTTGATTTTGTTCCAACCATGAGGAGACATCCTATATATACATTTTTAGACCCCTTTTGGAAATCAAATCTATTGAAAACATCAATATCGGATCATATCTGTCTAAACCAGGGGTGTCCAACTTTTGATTTGCTTGGGCCACATTTGAAGAAAAAATATTGTCTCGGGGCGCACATAATGTATACTATTTCTAACGATAGTTGTTAAGCAAATAAGTTAATAAATAATGTATAATATATTATATTCATCAAGACAAATAAGCAAAAATGTAGTAGCATTATAATCTTTGACATCTTTACATTCAGAAACTTTTTTAAAATCATTAAGCAGGTCAAGAAGTTTTAACCACTGAAATAAGAAATATTTCAGAAAATGAGAATGGAAATGTATATAGGTATTTAAATAATAATAACTTCATTATTTTTTTTATATATTTTTAATACAAAAATGAAACAAATTTCTTTTTCTTTATTGGTAGTATATTTGATAATGTTACGGCGAATTTAAAAGAAAAAATAAAAAAATAAGTACATAAAAATCTCAATGTTTTAAGGAAGTTTACGATTTTATGTTTGGGCCGCGGGTTGGACAGCCTGGTCTAGACGATAAGTTATAGGCCTATCATGTAAATATTATCCAATTTGAATAAAATTCGAGTATATTATTTGGAATTCGCTAGAATATCGTATGGGCTTAATATATCATTTTCAATAAATCAAAAATTGATAATTTTGAATTTAAAAATGGCATAAAATCGAATAATGGAAATGGTCACGCGATCGACTCATCTATCTTAACTAACTTGTTTACATAAAAGCGCTACATTTATTCATGTACTTTTCTGTGCTCGTTCATTCGAATGTCATCAAGATATCTTAAGATACGAATATCGCAAAGCATTAAATTTTAGAGAGTGCTTGCAGATTATAAATTCTTTTTATATTGTTTAAGGCATGTATCTATGAATTTTAAAGATGTTAAGCCATCTTGTTACATAATGGCGCCCTTTGAAACAAAAATGATGGCCATTGGAAGTGTTAAAACCTAGATGTCTCTGAAAATATTTGTTGCACTTAAACGATGATATAGCCAAGAAAAAGGATTTCGATATATTTTATAATAATAGTCTTGTAAAAATTTTTGAGCATCTGTCTGTTATTATAACGTCCACAAAATATCTTAAGAACAAAAAAATTTCTGTGCATTTAAATTTTAAATTATCATTCCTTACCATCTAAGTTACACGATTACTAATTTTGCAGCTCCTATTTCCTTATTTTAAAGCAGTGTTCCCAACCTTTTTTTGGTCATACCCCACCTAAGCATCTCTAAAATCCCAATGCCTCGCTGTGACATATAATTTTTATTATTCAAAAAGTGAACTCCTATTCAATTGGAGAAAGCCTAAAAGGCTATTAACTTAGTTTAAACAGGCTTCCAAAAACATGGTATCCATGAAACAGAAAAATAAAAGAACAAAAGGACAGTTGAAGTACTAAGGAAGAAATCATAAAAAATTGTTAAAAAAATAATAATAATATAAATTAATATGAAAAACAGCAAATAAAGTTTCCCAACTGCCGTGTGCATTCTGATTTTAATTTTAAAATTGTGTATATCACAATATATACTTAATACTGTATATATTGCCCCTAAAACCAAAAGAAATGAAAAAAAATTCAATGTTGATAACTCATTCTCGAACTGACCACTGAAAAATCAAATTGCCCCCTTGTGGGGCGTGCGCCCCACGCTGGGAAACACTGTTTTAAAGGATAGCAGCCATGCAAAACTTATTTGTTTTGCATAGACAAATTCGAGCCTTAAGCCATTAAAAGCCTACTTAAATTTCGAATAACATCATAAATTTTCATTAATGATATTACTATACTCGTTTTTGTTGTTATAGTAATTAATATGCTCCTGTAAATCCTTCCTTACGTATCAACTTTCGAACTTAAAACTGATATAAATATATATATTTCCTAGAAAATTTTCATATAAAATTATGATTAAGTTACTTGTTCCTCTAAAAGAAAAATATCTAATTTATAATAATATAGTTCTCGGTGCTTGCAGATTTCAGTGTGTTTAAGACATCAATACGGTTTAGCTATGGTCTAAACCAATGTTTCTCAAACTTTTTTATTGTACCGCCCACTTTTATAAAAAATTGAATGCTTAATGTCCCCAGGAAACCCACATCTATATTTTTTACAAAAATATGTAAGAAAATAAAACAGTAATGATGAAGTTGGGTTACTTGCATAATAATAAAATTAACAGTAAAACATAGTCATATTTAATTAAATTACATAGAGGACGAGAATACGAATTAAACAAGTAACAAAAAAAGTTCAATGAGAAGGATTGAGCCTAATGAGCTTGTACCAATTTATCAATATTCGGCTCAATTTTAGTTAACAACATTCTCAAATCTCCACGATTAGTTATCTGCAGCCGATATAATTTCTTCATTATTAGAGTTGTTACTGCACTGAACCGCGCTAAATATGTCGAAGGGAATGCTATGAGAAATTTCTATACAATTCCATAAGCCAGGATAAAATTCACGTATCTGCTTCTGCAACCAAAACTGGAATTCGAAGTTTATGCACTGAAAACTAGCTCATTGAGAAAACTGAAAAATAATGTTCTGATTGTTTTAAAATAAACGATACTTAGGAAAGTAAAGTAAGTTTCACTTTTGTAGTGTGTGGCGTAAAATACAAGGTTTTTAACATAGTTACCTGAAAAACCTAATTAGAAAACACTAAAATTAACTTACCGATTTTGTTTCAAGTTCCATCTCTATACAAACACTGTGTATATAAGATATATAGTAATTTAAAAAGTTTTTATAATTCATTCATTCAATTATTTCTTCCATCGCTCACCGATTTTTATACAGCGGCCCCCAATATCACTTGGAACTTCAAACACCCCTTAGACCGCTCCAGTGCCCACTGGGGGGCACTGGTACCGTCCACTTTGAGAACCACTGTTCTAAACTATTTATCTATCGATTTAGAGCCTAAAAATATTCATAACATGTTCGTATTACATATTAAAGCTAAAAATTCTTTCAAAATTGAATATTTTTAACTATCAAGATACCATTAAGCTTAAAATGATGTAGTTACAAACACATTTCTAAAAGTTTGTTTTTCTCGCACTTCGAATAAAAGTTGGAATTTTTAAGACATGTTTAAATAATTATTTTGCATATTTCGTAATCAAATTCGATATACTCGTCAACATTTAATAAATGAAGTAATTAATTAATCATCGCAATTTCAGTTTGTGTTAATTAGACAAAATTTCTAAATTGAAAATCCGAAACGAAAGTTATATTTATATTAAATAACTTTCGATATTTTAGAATTAGATTTTAAATAATTGTAATTAAAAAGTGAGAGAGAGAGAGAGAGAGAGAGAGGAAAAAAAATTCGTTGAAAGTCAATTCAATGCACATCATTAACAGCAAAACGAGTTGATTAGACATATGCATCGACAATAAAAGCGTAATAAACATTGTTAATGGATTATTTGCCAACTGGAACGATGCTATTTGATGAAGTTAATAAGTAAACTTTAATTAATTTCCCCCTTCAGATATAGATTGATTCGAAAATTATGTTATTTTAGTTTTATTAATGTTTAATAGATTAGAATTTATTCATTTCTTGATTTATTAAAGCACTTAACACGAATAAATGCAATTTTTCAGATAAACAGTAATAAAAGATGGCATTAGACATTATAGTTTAGAGCAATATTAGTGTGTTTTTTCCCCCCAATTGCTTGCAAATAGCACAAAATCGCAAGTTCATTATAAGAATAATGATTAAACGTTAATCGATAATGTTTAATAAAATATTTATTAGTTTTTATAAACAATTAAAGAATTTTTACGAGTAATTAAAAAATAAAAATTACTTAATGCGCTAAAGACCATTCTTTAAATTAAAACCATTCTTAATGTAGTCTTGAAAATATAAAATGTTACGAATATTTTTAATACCATTATTAAAAAAAATTAACACTTTATAAAATATAAATGACTAAATAATAATAAAATAACAATTAAAAGCTAGCTATATTAAAAAGTTCCAAAACTGTATAAATAATCTACTTAAAATTTTCGATAATTTCGTGACAGAGTGAATTTTAAGTTATTTTAAATAAATTATAGTTATTTCTTGGAAATTATAATAATTTACATCTAATGAAAAATTTCATATTAAATTAAAATACGTTTTTAAAAGATTATCTTTTCCTACGTTTACAAAAAAGAAAGAAGAAAAAAATGAGTTTCATGCAAACAATCGATTTTCTTTGTTTCCGGAGTAACGATTAAGTTATTTTCAGAACTTTGAGTGCAGTTTTTGGTAGTTTTTCACAGTGAAAGCTTTCGTTTGATGTAGAGGCAGAAAATATTCCTACCAAGGGAATGCAACATCAATCTAATTCTAGAAAAATTACGGACATGGTATAAGTGACATGGTTCCTCTAGAGACAAGAGGTGACGGAGTCGTTGCTCGTGTCTTGCTTTCTAAAAGGGTTAGACTACTCTCTTCACTTCTTCCATCCATCCCCAACGTTAATGAAACATCTAATTTTGGTTATCACGCAAATGTACTTATAAAAAAAAAATGACTAACTGATGTGAAAAGTTCAAAATGTTTTTTTTCTAATTATTAAATTTAAAAATATCATTTTTCTTTTATATTTTTAAAGTTTCTTTATAAGAAAACACATTTTACAATTTAATATTCTTAATATATCGAGAAATGCCATTAATATATATGTTATTGCTAATGGCTACAAGCTCCAAAAGTCATTAATTTAGTGACTCACTCTGAATTTTGGAGCCTGAACTGTGAAGTTTATAACTATCAAGTGTAACATATGCAGTATAAATGTAATGGCGTTTTTTCCATATTTTTTTATTTATTTATCTTTAAAAAAATATATTAAAAATTTTGTGAAATTCTGAAAACAATTGTCTTTTTTTGTTAATGAATAACCGAGTAATATATTTAATTAATAATAAACATATAAATTACAATTAATAATAATAAAATTATCTTTTATATATTTAACTTGAAATTTAAAAATTAGAGAATTTCATAAATTTATAATTATAAAGCAAACATTAATACTAATTAAGAAAAATTAATTATCAGTACTTTTAATGACAATTATATCAGTTATTTTATTAAAAATTACTTATTTAACATTTCTTGAGTAATTTATTCATGTTAAATGAAATAAAGAAAAATTTTTAATTCTTTCTTATTTCAGAATATTCTGAAACTTGTAAAGGCCGACGATGCAATTGAATCAGTCATTTTAGAAAATATCGCGATCCTATTTTTAACGATTTTGTAATATTGTATTTTCGTATTCACTTATCTCTTTGCTTATCGTTCTACGCACATCAACAACGAGTGTCTTCATTTCCTTTTGTAGCAGCAAACTTAAATGTTTCGATCCGATTTAAAACATCACTCCTGATGATGTTTCTACATGAGCATAGTTTATACATTTTCTGAAATATTAAATTGTTTATAATACTTTTCTAAAACTTATATTCTACTATCATATGGCTCTTATAAAATGACTTATTTGGCGTATATTATTAACTCTTCTTCTTCGGGATAATAGGAGGTTGTAGCTGACGCTTTTTCCTCCGATTGCGATTATTATTGACTCTTAAATCTTCTACGAACTTAGATAACAAATTATTAGATGGCGCCATTTTTAGATTACAGTGCCACCTGGGATTTTGTCTTTTTAGAGGAACTACAATTTTAATTTAATTTGTATTCAATAATTTTTAAATTATTAATACAAAAAACAATAAATTGGCTTTTTATGATGTTTTTATTATTTTTAAATAAATTACAATAGTGGCCGGCCGAGATAAAGCAGAATTTAAAATGATGCAGAATAATATACTGTACTTTATCGAAAGTTGGCTAAAAATTTACTTCTTCAAGCCAGTTAAAGCCAACTAGAATGAATTCTGTTTTTTAAATAGGCCTATAACAGCAATAATTTTTATATTCAGAACTGAACAAATCAGTTGAAATAGCAATAAAATTAATAAAACAAAATCTAAATAGTTCGTTTTATTACTACTAAGATTCTTTGGTATCTGTTCTGTCGATTTTGAACACTGCTGATTGTTTATAAATTGCTCGAAATAACTGAAAATTTGTTAGGTTATCAACAAATTTGCAATGACAGCAAGAAGCGACAGTTGATTGATTGTTATCTTAAAAGTTCTACACCGCTTTTAAACTGCAAATTGCTATATTGTGGAAAATGGGGAATGTTGGAATGCTCGTCACTGGTGAAGAAATTCCAATGCGATCCACTAACGAGATGAAGGCTGATTGACAATTCTGAATTGCTCCCGAAAAGAAGAAAATCTGAGGGATTTATAATTCTTTTTTTTTTCAGTTTGTAAAAATATACGAGTATGTTATGTGCATATATTTTTACAAACATTTTTTCCAAAGTTTTTAAATAAGAAAACTGATTCTTTTATCCATTTGGAAAGAACACTCAAAGTGTTTTCATGAGTCTTCGCAATATTTCAAATATGTTTTTAGAGAAGCGCGAACCGATTTAATATTGTTTAGCGCAATTTATGTATGTGAAAATTTTACAGTAGTAACACTTGCTAGAAGATAAAAAAAAATTATATTTTTATCTTCGTATATATATATAGCTATGTTTTTCCTCAATTATCAAAGCCATTTCTCTTGGCTTTCTCAATTTGAATGTTATAGGAAATCGATTCTTCACATTGTCATACAATATTATCAGTAATCTGGAGTGATATTTGGAGCAATAGAACATATCAATATAGTTAACTTCCAAAAGATTTCTGTAAAAGGAATCAATAAAGGAAAAATCTTTCTCATTCATTAAATGATTTTTAAACTTGCTGGGAAAGCTAAGATTTTAAAAATTTTTAGTTCAGCGATTTAGATATAAAAGAAATACATAAACTATAGAAATATTCTCTTGATATTGATAATCGATGGTGTTTCATCCGAAAAAATAAACAATGATCTAATCCAGTGGTTCTCAACCACTGTGGCCAAACCTTTGACGATGTACCGCGAAAAATTAAGAATGAATTATATGTATGTATATAATTGTATGAACATATACAGTATATTAATAGTGAAACGTGATTGGCTGAATATCCGTTTTGCAGTCGAATCACTGTACCGATTTCTAAAAATAGGGTATCGTTATAAAAATCTAACCCTCGAATTTCTGTGACAGCCAAAATTTTTGTCCGTTATTCGTAATTTAAAAATTAAAAAATAAAAATTAAATTAAAATTATAGTTTTTCTAAACACAAAATTGCAGGTGGCACTATAACTTAATAAGGACCGCCATTTAATGGTCCCGTATGCGAGTGTTTCTGTAATCTAAATAAGAATAAATATAATAATCTGTTAATAAAAATTCGTTGTTAAATCTAAATTATTATTTAAAATATTTAGGTGTGCCGCCAAATTTTAAAACTTTAAAATGTGTTCCTCAACAGAAAAAAAGGTTGAGAAGCATTGATCTAATCTTCTTAAGAAACTCTTTTTTTATTTTCTTTATTGCCAATTTATTTCAAATTTTAAACGAAACTTTTTGCATATCATTTTCTAACTATAATTTTTCTTTATTTTATTACTATGTATATTTTTCAGGAATCTCAAATTACTAATACTGATTTCAATTTTATTACTTAAAAATTTACTATTTTTACACAACAAATTATTATCTTCGACCGTAAAAGTTGCACGTAAAATTCTTGAAATGGCATCACGTTTATTCCAATGTTTTTTTAAATTCATAATTATATTTGCAACGCTAAATAAATTAGCAGAATTGGTCTTTATTTGTCATTTCTTATGTTTTTGAAAAAGCTTTTTAATACAAACATCGATGTTTAAAATTAATCTTTCTTTGTTCAAATTATTCTTCCGAAAATATGCACAGGATAACATTTTACGGAATAATTGCTCTCTATTTTTTTTTTTTCTATTTTAAATGCTATTTCCCATTTAATAAGAAACTAAAGTGGTTTTTTTTTGTAATGCTAGAAAATCACTTTAAAAATTATATATAGGATATATTCCTTGTGATTACATGGATTTTCCAACGATAATTCTCCAGATATTTCCCTGGAAAATCCGATTTAATCTTTACTGAATTCACTTCTTTCTATCTATTCCTTTCTAAATTGCCGCTTTTTAATGGGCAAAAAAGAATAGTAATGAAAAAATTTCTTCCAATTTTTAAATCCAAAACTTTCCAGTAGAAAAAATTCCAACAATTTCAAGGAATTTACCATAAAGTTTCGTTTAATTAAATAACCATTTTTATTAAAGCTTTATTTAAATAATTTTCATTTATTTTTTACTGTTTTATCTTATTTATCTTAATATTTACTTTATGTTTTGTCTAAAATACGCAGTTTTTAAATAATTAATTCTAATATTACTTTTTAATAATTTTACACACATCTTTTTGTGCAAAATGCAATTCCAAATTCCATTTTTGCTTTTTCTTCCAGGGGAATCCGAACTGATTCGTTGATCCTCCTAAAATGAGATTAAGAATGATAATAATGGGCAATAATTTAGAATCGCATTAAAAATGGCAGAAGACTGAATAATAATTTATTTTTTCCTCCACACAATTATAATGATATTTCATGTTTTTATATTTGTATCCTAAATTGTTTTTGAAATGAATCAATCTTTTAAATACGTAAAAGTTTAAATTTGATTAAATTTTATTCTTTAGAACAGTTTTAGAAAAATTCGACTAGGATTATCTTCTTATACAATTTTCAATTTACAAATTAAAAGGAAACAAATACTAAACGACTTAATTGATTAAATTAAAAATTCCAAATCTAAACAGAACAGCAGAAACTTTGTTTAGGGAAAGAATCTGTGGTCTTCGACAGACTAAATGACATTCTAAGCTGAATTAACTTACAGTATGGCAAATTAGTTCCTGCTGTAAGACACATCCAGTTAACTCAGAAAATATCCCTGTACTTGTCAGATTTTGAATTTTTATTTAATCAATTAACTCATTAAATTTTTATATTATTTAATAAGTAAAATAAAAATAGCGTTATATGGATTTATTCCTAGGCTAGCTATAAATTCCGACTTTTCCTTTGTTTCAGAGTAGCCAATCACGAGGAAGATCACATATGTGATATCCAATCACCAGTTATATTTTTATTTTTGAATTTCAAATTTCTATCCCTGAAAATATAGGATGCGAATGGTTATTAAGTGATTCTTGTATAAAATTATCATTGTTTATCACGAATAGGTCAATTCAAAAATTAAGAAAATGAAAAATTATAATAAGAATTCTCACAAAATTATATTTTAAACATATTTTACTGATGATATATAACAATACTTACTATATGTAAGCTACGAAATGTGTGAACTATGTAATAGAAATAGAAAATCTTAATTCATTTTTTTCTACTTTGCTTGCCTCTTTAAGGATATTACATAACTTTGAACATCCTCTTCTGTAACTATAATGAGTACTTTTAAGCTTAGATGAATATATTTGGTCGTAAACATGAATGGAATTCCCATTTCATGTTTATGATCAAATATATAACAAAGCACCCAAATTCTTATTATGTAATGCATTTTACTCGGATTATTTTATACTTAGTATAGATTAGAAGCATTGAGAATATAAAATCTTTAACTTAAAGAAACTTTAGAACCTCTACGTTTAAAAGATGGTTTTAGAAGATAAATTTTTATACGATTCGAACTTAATTGGCGAAAATAAAACTTTTTCATCCCGATAAAAGTAGTTAATAAATAAAGTAATGTGTTTATGATTATAGATATGTAAATGAAGCTTCGAAGAACCAAATTTATAAATTTTATTAAGTGCTTTCGAAGTAGAAAACTTTATTTTCGGAACACAAAAGAGTTTTCTCCGAAAGCGCTTAATAAAATTTATAAATTTGGTTCTTTGAAGCTTGATTTACTTATTTTATCATAAACCACTATATTTTTTATTATGGAAATATACTTAAGTCATTCTTCTGTACCATAACATAGTAATAATGCTTTATTTTCTGGTGAAATGATAACAAAATATATTTTTCGATAAATTTTCCGCTATAATGTTAAAAGAAGTGTTCAATTTGTGATTTTAGAATGGAATTTTCGCTCTTTTGTAAACATGAAACATTTTTTCTGATATTTTCTATTTTTATTTGAAATTCAAATTTCATTATTATTTAATTTTCATCCTTAGAAAGTATACTATAACAAATGCGACTATAAAAAATGATCTAATATAAAGTTTGGAAACTTTTTGTATATTCGCTAAGAATCTTGATATTACTTAGCATAGGATATATTTTAAAGATTAAGGATTTTTTAAATCCTTCCTCTCGATAAATCGAGAATCGCAATAATCGAAACCGCGATAATCGAGGTATTCCTGTATTTTAAAGATTAAGGATTTTTTAAATCCTTCCTCCAAAATATAGATCCATTTAGCAATGCATCTGAAAATTATAAAAATAAATGTCTTAATAAATTTTATATTTTATTACTTGAGCTCGAAGAAATTTTCTGTGCTTGAATCTATGTAATTTTTTCCAGTAAAATATGATCTCTAAAGCGCTTTTAGTATTCATATATATGAATTATGTTGGCAAATTATATTCTCAATACATTGCCTCATTAATAAAACATTTAAAATATATTTAACAAGCTTAAAATGAAGAAGGTATTGTGTTCTATCCAAAATGGAAGTGAAATTTAGAATTGTATAATATGTGAAAATGTATTCATTAAAATACGAATCACGTGTTTCATACAATTGTATTATCGTAATATTCAAAAAATTTAAAAATACTGCTTGATTGTTAAACAGTAAGAAGCAGAAAAGATAACAAGTTTGATAAATTGCTTATCTCTGATATATTTTGCAGATAGATTAACATGTCTATCTGCAAAATGCGTGTGTTTAGACTTGTGATGTACACTAAAGTGTTTGTAAATTCTAAACTCATCAGTTTACAGTTGCGTAAAACTTTGCACATTCATAATATAAGCCAATATTGATATTTTAAACAAGATATAAAAATATTTTTATATTATAACTTATAACAAGACACGCTCAAAAAAATTTCTGAATCGATTAAACTTTAAAACTTATTCAACCTTCAGAAATATCAACTGTTCAAATAGAAAAATCTCTGCCTGAATTGTTTTCAGTAGAGAGAAGTTTTTCTATATTCTGTTCATCTTTTATCTTTATTTAGAGATGACTAGGTAGCTGATGTTTTTGTTTTCACTCTTTTTAGCTGATATTTTTGCTTTATTTTCCAACTGATTCAATTGAAAATTGAAATAAAAATTATCATTTTTTTTTCATTAATTTGTCCAAAAATTATATAATTCGCGATATAGTAATGTAAACAAATATTATTTTTCTATAGGATTATCCAATGATATTTTCTATAGGATTAGTGTAGTAAGCAATTATTACTGCAATAGATTGCGTTAGATATTTGAATCATTTTTTAATCATTCTCTAGGTTGTATTGTTCTCATTAGAATGATAAAACTCAATAATAACAAAATTAATTATAGAAAACAAAAGTTATGGAATGTTAGAATGTTCTTTCCAAAAGGTCATATCTGCTATCTCTACAAAGATCAGTTTCTTTCTAGTATAAGCCGCGAAAAATTAGCTAAAAATAACAAAATATTTTTAATTTTTTTCAGATATGAAAATAGTACAAAATTTATGGAATATTTTTATCATCTATTGCGACCTGTTTTCGATTCTTTAAAGCGGCAGAAGAGTATTATAATTTTAATTGTTCTGCACAAATATAATTAAAATCCATGAAAGAGATGTGCTAAAACTAAATCAAGTTTAAATGCAATTCGGAAGTCTACTAACACTTCTTTTACTATCTTCCAGATTCTGAAACTCTTCTCTTTACTATCCTCTAGGCTCCTTTTTTGTTTTCCTCAATTCTCAATGACCCGGATATGTCTGATTCTCTTCAGCACAATTCGCAATTTCGTTTTCGTATCAGTCTGCTTCTTCACATTTACTTTCTATCTGCACACGAATTGTAACCAATCTTTCATTGCCTTGAATGAAATTTTTGCCTCTTTTATTAAAGAACTTTTTCTTTTATTCAAAGCAAATAGTCTATAAATTTATGTGATTTGCTGTAGTATCCGATATTGTCCCATGTATATATACACACAATTTTTCTCTATTTATAGATAAATGTTGAAACCCGATTTATATTCTTACAACTTTAAAGTCCACAACTTTTGAAACAATAATGGATGATTTTTAAATGCATATTATTTTGAAAACTGTATGAAAAAAATCTTTAATATGCTATCTATTGGATATTCCACTAAAACGAGCTGTTAATATATCAAATGATCGATCTAAATGAGATGAAACTCAACTTTAAATCTTTTTCTTTGATATATAATTCGATCTGCATATTATTTTGAAAACTGTATGAAAAAAATCTTTAATATGCTATCTATTGGATATTCTACTAAAACGAGCTGTTAATATATCAAATGATCGATCTAAATGAGAGGAAACTCAACTTTAAATCTTTTTCTTTGATATATAATTCGAACAGAAAAATTATAGAAAATTAATTCTACGTTTTTGAATGTATTGTATACTCCAAAAAAGTCCATCTTGTGACTAGTTGGCAATCTTATGATCGTCGTGAACTGTTTTAACCATTCCGACTTTATATTTTTTTAAAGATATTCCAAATATCGTTACAAGTTGCAAAGACTCCATGTTTATTAACTGTGCAATGATCTGTGTTAAATATTCTTCCATGGCGTATCATCATAAAGAAAAATCACACAGTTTAAAATGATCAAGTGACAAAGGTAACTATTCAAAATCTCCATCATCACCATTAAAATATTTTGGAATAATCTGTATCCAAATGTCTCCTTCAGAATACCGATTATAAGGTAATCGATTCAGACTGATGATACGATTACCATCTCGTCTGAATCAGTCTACATCGATAAAAATTCCGTAATATATGAGAAAACAATAAAATAATTCTGAAAAATATCAAACTAAACATCATTAACTTCACACTCCTTATCAGACAAAGCGATACATCAAGAACATTTCTGATAAGTTTACATTGGTGACAATTCGCACAAACTTGTCATTTCTGCATTTATTTTTACGAATAAATGAAATGATTTAATGTAAAAAAAATAACTTTTATATCAGATTAAATTGTCGTTATTTTAAGAATCCTTCTAATTTACTAATATATGATATCTTTTTAAAAACCAAGTTAAAAAGAGTTAACTGATCGATTAATTATTCATCATACGAATCATCAACTAATATACGAGACGTTTTCACATATATAATTATAGTAAAATCTTATTTCACTTTTGAAATTATGACATTAACAATTCAGACTAGTTAGTCAGACTTGTTCGAATTGATATATTGATATATTGTTGCTGAGAAATATTTTAAAATTACGCATAATGATAGAAATATTTAATGAAAATTGGTACAACAATCGCCATTTTGAAATCTTCACGAATAATTTCTGCATTTTTAAAAATGAAATATTGCATTATTTAATAATTAAAACAGTGAAGTTATAAAATATTACTTCAGATTTTATAAGAACTTTTACAAATAATGTCTGCTGTTCAAAAATAACTTTTGTTATTTATATTTATTTAACTGTTCAAAAGAGAATAAAGAAAACAATTTACGCACGTTTGAACTCCATTTTTTAAGATCACTTTTTTCAATCTATCTCATGCTTTGTGTTACTCATCCGTTCGTCTCATTTTGCTTTATCAAAATTGAGTTTTTCCTTTATTAAGTTTACAGATACACGTTTCCATTTTATATTTCTTATTTAAAGGAAACTATATTTGCTAAAATGTCTGATGCTGATTCCGGAAATTAATAGGAAGAAATAAATTCGATATTTTTAGAAATTATTAAAATAATGCCATAACTTAAGTAAATAACCAGTAATTTAATATAATCTTCAATGTTCTAACATCAAAACAAACTCTTTAAGAGTGACAGTTAATAGAAAATGCCAGATGGAAGAGTGATGAAAATTTTACTGTAAACATTTTTAGACTAATGTCAGGAAAAAAATAATAATAAAATTTAAAAGTTGAACTAGAAAATGTAAAATCACGTAAATTTTCTTAATCTATAAGGCTAGACCATGGGTGTCCAACCTTTTGGCTTAATTTAAAAGTTGAACTAGAAAATGTAAAATCACGTAAATTTTCTTAATCTAGAAGGCTAGAACATGGGTGTCCAAATTTTTGGCTTTCTTGGGACATTTGAAGAAATAAACTTGTTTCGGGCCGCACATAAAATATACTAATTCTAAGGATAGTTGTTAAGCAAAAAAGTTAATAAATAATATTTAATATATGAATATCCACCGTGACAAATAAGCAGAAATGTCGTAGGTAATAATAATTGTTTACTTTTCGTTCAAAAATTTTTTCAAATCATTGAGCAGGTGAAAAAGTTTTAATCACTGAAATAAGAAATATTTTAAAAAAATTGAGATAGATATTTAAATAATAGAAACTTCGTTAACTCCATTAAGTACATAAAACTCTCAATGTTTTAAGGAAGTTTACAATTTTATATTGGATCACATTCATTACAGCCGCTGATTGATATAGACTAAATCATTTAATTGCGAATTCGAGAAAAACGGAAAGTTATAAGAACTAATTAATAAATCAGATAAATTTTAAATTTTCTCATGGCTGAAATCGTATAAATAGTATCTAAGTTCATGAAAAACATGACAATTTTGAAACAAAAAAACTGAAATTTCACTGTATTGAATAAAAAGTTCACTAAAATTTATTTGACAATAACTAAAATTTTAAACAGTACCAAAAATGGCTAAAAATGAACAAAAATTCTAGCAAAAAAAAATATTCAGAGAAAGCTACTTAAAAAACATTTTATCAAAATATTTGTAGAAAAAATTCCACATCAAAAATTCGAAATGATACGTAATATGCGTATTTAAAACAATATCAAATAAATAAATGCTGTATTAATACCTCTTGATTAATACATTTTATCTTAAATTCTGCATTTGGAGTATTCAGCGTAAAGGAATCTCGAATTTTTCACAATAAATAAATATCAGTTAAAGAAACGTTTTATAATCATTTTTATTTTATCGAAAATCAGGTATTTCGATTTTAATCGTACCAGAAAATCTAAAAACAAGATCGGGATCCGAAAATCCGATTAGTTTTACAACTCTAAAAATCTCCAAGAACAATTCTTTCCTTTATTAAATAATGTTGATTCCTTCTGACGAAATAATGCATCAAAGATTACAGCTAAAAAAATAAACAAATAATAAAAGTCGAAAGTAATGCTTTTATCTGCAGTTTGCACGAAGGTTGTTGTTTCTCATTATGCAAATTCGATTTCGGACGTAAAGGGATCTAAATAGTTTTCGTCTGAGCAATTTGTGCATTTTTTTCAAGATAATGGCTTTAATTTCTACTAATAATGAAGTTAATATCTTTCTTATTATGCCAAGAGGCATATAACAGAAAATTATCGCCGATAAGTTATTAATTTTTAAGCGATTTTAATCAGAAAATCATAAAAGTAATTTTTCGTTTTCCATTAATCATAATTCTAAAACATAATTTTAGACTCAAAATTATGAGATTAGTTACAGAAACATCATCTATATTTAATCAGTTTATTCTTTTTCGAGTTTACTTCTGAATAAAATTTATCTATTTATTCTTCTTTCATAATAACTGTTTCTACAGATATTAAGCACGTTAATGTGACAACTCGGTTGTTTTAAATTCGAGTTATCATTCTCGGAAATAAGATATATTAAGAATAAATGAAATGTTTTGTTATTTTATTCATCAATTTCGTGTTTAAATATTTGATTATTTTGCTGATATCTAATCTCACTGCACAAACTGCATCGATAAACAGTAATCAGCGATATATTCAAATATTAATACGAACAAAACTACAAATAAACACGAATAGCGTGAAAATTAGAAATGTTACAGTTTTGCACGCTAAATTATTTATTTTCCCTCTCTATATATTTAATAAAAATATTTTTATTAAATTAGTAAAAAGCAGATAAAATGTAAGAATTAACATGATGATATAAATTTTTGTACGTAACAGTCGAACTTACCTGCCCGCAGAGAGCGCGTTGCGTCGCAAACTACATCCAGGGCAGAATGATTAGTCAAAGCAGGATAAATATTATGTTTTAACTGAAAAGCTGTGATCATTTTTTCATAATTAACTTCAAGCAAGAACTGAACATAGCTATCGGACCGGAACATAGCTATGAATGTAGTTCGCGACGCAACGCGCTCTCCGCGAGCAGGTCAATTCGATTGTTAACTTATCTCAAAATACGAAGTAAGAAATGAGGAAAATATCATTACTGATCCATGTTTTCTTCCATTTTATTTGAATAAGGAGGATTTTTGCATTTTTTTTCCCCCAATAAAATTCAAGTTTTTACTAATTCCATTTTATTTGAATAAGGAGGATTTTTGCATTTTTTTTCCCCCAATAAAATTCAAGTTGTTACTAAAGCTGTGTTGGAAGTATCAAGACTACTGTTGCCAAGACTGTTTCTATAAAGAGTATTAATCTTAAGTATTCTCAGTCAGAATAATCTTAACAGAGATTGATATTCGAACACCATTGAAGTACTCTAGTCAAGTTTACGTTTCTTGGTATCAAATTTGAATATAATTTAATTCGTTATGAGAAATAATGAGGATTTTTTAGAAAATATATAAATAATCAAAGAATGATGATAATTAAAACTATAATGATATTTTTTCAAGAACTGAAAGTTAAAAGAATAGATACATCGATGATGTATCTACAGTTGTACCTTGGTTAACGACGGTAATCCGTTCCAGCGTAACCGTCGCTATCCAAAGCACGATTCCCCATAGGATTTAATTGAAAATTGATTAATTCGTTCCGGTTCCTTCCTATAACCATAATAAATATTAAAAATGTAGATAAAACTCATTTAAAATGTCGTAAAAATATGGAAAATATCATTTATTTATTATATTTGTTGCTAAAATGTCCTAAAAATATGAAAAAATATTTATTTTTCCATATTTGCTACCAAAATTAACATTAATAAAATGAATTATTCATGAAAACAGTTTTTAATTAGAAATCTTCACCAGAAGGACAATTGGGCTCATTTCGGAGTTTTTTGACAAACGAACTCGTAAACACTGATTAGTAGTTTATAGATTCAACCATTATTACATAAATAAAATTTGATTTTTCCTTTTAATGGCGAACGAACAGTGACACGCATTTGCCGATTTATTGTCTATATTAGTGGTCTCCAAAATGGGGTACCCGAGACGATACCTGGGGTACAGTGAAAACAATTTTTATATTATATTGTTTGTAGACTCTACAAGCTGCTAGATCACTGAATATTAAAATTTTTATATATTGTTTGTAAACTCTACAAGCTGCTAGATCACTAAGTATTAAAACTAAATATCGAAATAAATTGATTGGAACCAGACCTTCGTATCGCAGTGTCAGAATAACGTCAAACCAGCATTTTCAGAAATTTTAAACAAATGCAAGCCCATTCTTCTCGTTAAATTTTAATAAGAAAAATAAATATGCATCTATCTTTATAATAAAAATAATGTGTAATTATAGCTTTTGTAACGAGGCCTACCTGTAATTATAATTCAGACCGTCCACAAGCAACCACCGATTTGTGGTCGTGTATGGTTCTATTGTGGTTCGTGTGAGTTCAGTTTTATTGCCCCACTTTCGAAAATAATCGAACAGAAACGAATGTTTTCTGTTCTATTACTGCTTCCACTATACCGAATCTGATCATTCGTTTGTGCTCGCCTAGACTACCACCTTTTTTATTGGCAATCAAAATTAGAATCAGATTAAAATTACCAATATTGTCTTACAATAATTTCTTGCTGAAAATAAAAAAAATTCTTGTTTCCTTTTTCAATAAATGATTTGATTATATTAAAGCATGTATGCAATTTATTTTTAAATACCCTGTATTAGTAATTCAACCAAATAACTCCTAATGGATTATTTTAGAATTAAATTGTAATTAATAGTTCCAAATTTATAAAAATAATAATATGCCACAATCTATAGGATTAATTAATTAAATTTAGTCAAAGATGGAGCAATCTACTATTTTTTTTTGTCAACAGATGACGCCACTTTCCACTCAGTAATAGTAGTAAGTGGCGGGGCGAAACAAGCCCTTCCACAGGCTACTCACCCCTGCGGAGGGCTCAACCGGATTGTGGAGGACAAGGATCGACGGGCCAGGCCCGGACCCCCTGATAAATATTTTCAACGGGTGGGATCCGAGACTCGAACCCGGGTCCTCCAGAGTGGAAAGCCAAAGCGTTTCCACCGAGTTTCGAACCCGGGTCCTCCAGAGTGGAAAGCCGAAGCGTTTCCATGCGGCCAATCCAGCCTCACAATCTACTATTTAACAGCTGAAGTGAATATTTTCTGTAAAATTCTCACAATTATTGCTTTCATTTCAATTTCAATAAGAGAAACATCTGTTCAGCTAAGATCAAAAAAATTATCATCACAAAATGTCATCGACGCTATTTATATACGTATAGATTAGCGAATATGATAATCTATACGTATATAAGCCTATACAACAGGAAGCTGTTGTTTAGGTTTGCATAGCCAGGGGTCGGCAAACTTTCGAGATGGAAGAGTTAAAAATAACTAAAAGAAATTGTATGTAGCATTTACTACAATAAATAAAATAATAATTTATGTAAACCAAAAGTTACAGGTCTTATTTATTAAAAACAGAATACATAGCTTCATATAGTTTTTTTTAACATTTTTTCAAAAACAAACAAAAAATATAAACAAAGATTAATTATACATGCTTTTATGTAAAATTTATTTGACGTGATTTTTCTGTAGCAAAATCATTTATTATACCATCGATGATTATATCTTCCATAACTAAATGAGTGGCAATTTGATGTTCTATGCTAATAAGACTTGTTGAATCTATTCTGTATCATTGTACTGCGGAGATGATTTTTTATAATTTTCAGTTTTGAAAAGGATCTTTCGCCAGTTGCAACAATCACAGATATTGTTAAATAAATTCTTGTGTTATTGACAAATTGGGGAAAACACTAAGATCCTTCGAAAATATATACTCAAGTACCGAAAATGCATTCATATTCGGATTAAGATAGATTAAAATATTTTCTATACATTAACTAAAAAAAGATTAAGATATTAGCAACGTAAATAGACATTTGATATTTGTTTCTTGCCGCACGAGTGCGGTGCATCCTTTGCACCCTCGGGTTGGCGCGGCCCTGGCCGCTTACATCTAAAGGATGACAGATTGTTCAGAATGATAATCGATAACATGAGCTTAAATCACCAAATACTTTTCAAGAGCTGGGACCCGGATTCGAGCCATTCTCTGGATGGAAAGCCATAGTGTTTCCAGATAGTCAATTCGGTCGACAGCACAATAAAAACAGAATAAATTAAAATATCTGTTGAATTTCAGACCGCCATATTGGATCTGCTATTTTGAATTCAAAAATCTAGCATAGATTCATAATCTGTAGCCCCCAAAACTCCATATACTGATTTTCGTCAAAACAGGACTAACATTAAAAACAGATTACTAATACAGATGGGACACTTCCTATACTTTCAATGGTAACGTTTCAAAATGACGTATTATATAAAGAACCAATCACATTGCTTAGAACGTAACGTAACTTAGATGGCGCTATTAACAGTTAAACGTCATCATCAACAAAGCCAATAAAAGAAGTCAGGATATGACATCACAAAAATAGCTGTACTTCCTGTATAATCGTTATTGTGAATACTACCTTCTCGATTTATTTTCGATTTTAAGAAGTTAAATGTATTTTTAAAAATAAAAAGTTGATTTTTAATCATACTTTAGATTTTATACATTCGAATTACGTATAATACAAATTTGCTACTAATTTCTTTCCGAATTGTTAAACATTAATGAAACCTGTATTCATATATTTATATTCTATTTTCTAGCATCAGAAAACAACGTATAATATATTAATATAATTTTATTGAAAAATGATATTTGTACAAACTGAAGTTATATATCAAAAAATATGTTAGTGATATTAAATAACAATAATGAAAACATTTCAAAATAACTAATATACAGTACGTTTACTAAGCCTAAGCGGATGAGTTCTCTCTCTCAGCAGGAAATACGTTGTATAATATTATAAATTCCAATCTTCTTCTTCTTCTTCCTGTTTATATGAAGGAGGATATGGCCCATAAATTCAAATCTACACTACAATACCTTTTATAAATAACTAAAGTTAACTTCGATCCACGAGCTACGATCAAACGTCTTAAGAAAAACAAGATGGCTACTAGAAACCAAAGCTGCTTGTGGGAAACAGATTACTACGTAATATTATTATTCAATATAATTCTATATTTTAAAATAACAAACTATCCATTATTATTTAAATGATTTTGGAAATATTAATACTAGTCAATGTCTTGAAAAATTATAAAACTTTTACATTCAAGAAAAAATACACTAAATCACCTAACTGAGGATGCGCTGTGGTACTGAAATTTCCTTGTTTTTAGCTAAGTGTCCCATCTGTATTAGTAATCTGTGATTAAAAACCCGTCAAACTTGAGAGTATGCCACTTTTATGATCCCCTTTTGAGAATTTTTTAAAATAAAAAAAATTTTAAAACCTTCAAGCTTAAAGAGATATAGCAAGAACTTTTGCAATTACTTCATTGCTAATCTGTTCTTTTAGTAAGTTTTAATCAAACTCAAGGGAACAAACTCTATCGCTTGTAATAAAGTTTTCTTGAAGGAATATTTTTCTCCTCACGAATCATTCAAATGGTCGCGAAATAACGATTTTTTAGTCATAATATAAACACTGGAGATTTAGCTTTCCCCTTTTCTATCCCTTTGAGATGGAATTTCATGTTGCCATATTTTTTCCGTATCAATTCAGTGGTCTCTCTAAACTCCAAGTTTGAACTTTCTAGGTCATAGAGAAGTATTATACTCAAATTCGTCCGGACAGCTATACATAAATTTAATAAACTGGTCCATAAAAAAATTTTCTGGTCAATCTTCTATATTATATATAAGCGTTACATATTTATATAGAAGATTGAACAGCAAAATTTTTTAATAGAATATTTACAATTTATAGCTCTTTTTCAGTATTATTATAATCATAAGGCATAATTTCCTCTAAAAAATTTATAAGTAAAATTTTAATATCCTTTCTGACTTTTCCATTATATATGTTTATTGTTAACATAATAATCAATCATTGTTTTAAGATTTGTATCGCAGTTATTCCATCTAAATTGAATAAAAGAAGTAAAAAATAATTATTAATCTAATTATTTTTTTATAAATGCGATTAAATATTAAATAATATACATTCTGGTTTCAGGACTGCAAAAATGACTATTCAAACTTTATCACTTCCGGAACTGGTAGATTTGGCTTTGAGTACACCCATTATGGGGGTGGTTAATTTTCAAATTTTAAGAACTATTCTACACATTCTGATAAAGAAATTAGGACTAGAGAAACTCTGTGCAAAAGTAAATTTGAATGACATGCAACCTCAACAACTACAAATGCCTGACTCTCCCCGAAGACCATCAGAAATTGAAAGAGCAATTTCTATCGATTTTTCTGATAATGCAGAATCAGAAAATTTTGATTTTGTTGATTCTAGTGATATAGTGAGTGGGTTTACATCTTTACAAAAAGATGCTAGAGAATCAACAAAATCATCTATATATCGTCAATCTGGAAATAGCACAAGACAAGATAGTAAAACTGTCAACGAACTATTCGATTTAGAAAATTCTAGAGAAAGTTCAAACACTTCTTTAAAAGATAAGAAATTATTTCAAGATGATATTGCGGAATTTTGGAAAACAACTTCTATAAATAGTAGAGTAACAGCTCTAGAAGGTGGACTTGAGAAGGTTATTATAATTGTAAAAAAAACTAAACCAACTTATTAACAATGAAACTAATAAATTTTCTCCCAGATCGTAGATATAATTGATGAGCATGTTAGAGACTTTCAGCACTTCAAGAAGGATGCACAAAGAAGGCGTAAAAAAGATGTAAAATTATTTACTTTCCTTTTTAATTAATTGTAAATTTAAACTAAAAACAAGTTCGTATTCAATACAGAATGAATCTTCAAAGTTACTGCATTTAAATTTTGAAGAACTTTGTCAATCTCAGGTAAATACAGTATAAAATTGTCAAATTATGAGCAGTTTTAATAAATTCATGATACTAATTTCATTATCTATATAACCCAATTGCTCGAAAAGATCATATTTATTCAGAATTTTGATATGAGTAATTTCTTTTTTAGGGGTTCAATAATTTATTTCGCAAAATATTTTAATAAAATTCATGAATTTTATAAACATTCAATATATTCATGTATTTTCGATTTTAAATGAAATACTGTTTGATAAAATTTACAAAAACTATAACTATCTGTTTGCCAATTGATTCATCATCCGATTGGCCCCATCATGGATGTTGGCCAGCCGATGATGGGTTCTATAAGTGGCTGCCGCCAGAGTAAGTTTATCCCTCGTGTGATATGGCGGCTTAATCTACCTAACCTAACCAATTGATTAAATTTCGATTATTTTAATTTAACATATTTGAAACAATATAATTAATGATGATGCATATTTTCTTAAGAGCTAAGGGCTAATAATGTCTTTAAAATTCTGTTCCATTTAGAGATGGGACAGAATTTTAAATACATTATTATGTACATTATCTTATTATGACATTATCTTATTATGCATTATCTTATTATGACAGTATCTTAAAGACATTAGATCAATCCTAAAAGTTATTTGGAGTTGACTTCAAATATCTTTTACCTGTAACAAATATTCAAATTTATTAAAATAAAATAAAATTCAAATTATTAAAACAAAAATAAAATTCTAATTATTAGTTAATTATTAATAATAATTAATGAAATCAATATTATTATTATATTTATATAGGTCCATATGTTTTAAATACATGTATAATCTTATAATTTTTAACTATAAGAATGAAATCTGGTTTGGCTCTGAAAATAAATACAAAAATTATTGGTAGTGATAAAAACATATACAGTAATTTCAGTTTTCCCTCTCTCTGTCTTAACAAGAAAAGTGATTTGTTATAAAGATTATTTTCAAAAATATTTTTGGAATTATCTGTGAAAGATCGTGAATGAATAATCTAAAAATTTTTATGACAAAGATTTATTATTCTTATATCCTTTTTATACGAGCCCAGTAAAATTCATTAAATCGCAATAGAGAATTCAAAAATATCTTGAATATAAATTTTTAATAATTTATTTTTATTGCTAAAGAAAAACAAGCTAATGAAATTATTATTATTTAGGAATTTCATTTTTAAAAATCTTATATAAATTTGTTATATACAACATATATACAGTATATATAAACGTACAATTTATAAATATATATCCATGCATTATATAAACAAATATACTGTAATATCATTTTTAAGTACAATACTGATAATTAGATTCTATTTAAAAACGCGATATAAGTAAAACGGATATAAATTATTCTAATTTATTTCGACAAATATCTATTATGTTTATAAACCAATTAGTATTTTGAATTGATGTAAATTTATTTGTGTTATTTGAATAACAACAGAACAGTCTAGCATAAAATAGGAAACTTTATATTATATGTTTTTCCCTCTATATAATTAATTATATATATAATTTTATATAATTATCATCAAAAACTAGCACAACCAAAAATAGTCCATTCCATTATTATTATTTTTCATATTTTACGCCCCTTTCCAATCAGTGAGATTACTAAGAGGTGGGGCCAGTTCCAACCACGGGCTGCATCCACATTCGTGGAGGGGGCTGATGGTGAAGGACTGGAATCGCCGGCCGGGTCCAGCACTTCAAAAATCTTTTCAGGAAATACCAGACCCGGGACGTGAACCCGGGTCCTCCTGCGTGGCACGCCGACAGCGTTACCACTCCGCCATCCGGCAGCACCATTCCATTATTTCTTTAGCAACTATTCTCTTACTAAGCCTCATTCAAATCTTGTATATAATATATGATTTAAATACTGCTTCCACGTAATTATGATTGAAGATATATAACAAGTGCCTATATATTTTAAAAGAATTCAAAAAACTGATAAGTTTAGGCACATGATTGATTATATAAATTGCAGACATTAAATTACTTACTAAAATTAAGTGGATAACATATAATAATCAATTTCAGACAATTCTCGTATAACATGGTAATCTATAACAGTATTTCGCTTGAACATGATTAGAAAATTGCGGCAGTTCTTGCGTAAGACAGTATGGGTGCATTCCCAACCCAACCTCAACAACCTGGGCCGGATGGCCGATGGCCTGGCCGGATGGCCGAGTGGTAACGCGTTGGCGTGCCACACTGGAGGACCCGGGTTCGCGTCCCGGGTCTGGTCCCAGATTTTTTTCGGGGTACTGGGCCCGGCCCGGTGATCCCCGTCCTTCACCATCCGGCCCCCCTCCACGGGTGTGGGTGCAGCCCGTGGTTGGAACTGGCCCCACCCCCTTAGTAATCTCCCTGATTGGAAAGGGGGTGTAAAATATGCAAAAATAAAAAAAAAAACCTCAACAACCTAATCAGTGATGAGTAAAAAATCTTGGAAGGTCCGGTGCTACGTCCGGAGCCTCCCTTGAGTTCCGACCCGTCCCCCTCTCTCTAACTTCAGTTCTTGGCGTAGACCAAAATGCTATGTCCACGTGAAATTCATTTCGTTTTACCCAGTCCAAGAAAAAACAAACATACTGCGTTACACAGAGACTCCATCAAAATTCCTTTATTAGTATAAATAATAATTAAAACTTATAGAACTCCAAAGTATTAATGATTCCCGTCCTGTCTTCCAAGTAAAGATATCCAGCTAGACAGAAGTTTTGACGAACACTTTGACGAACAGTCACACCATCCAGGACGGGACATCATCGACTCCCTCTATCGGCATACAATTTATCTATATTAAGATTTACATATTTTTCAAACCACATAAGGTTTTCTTCAAAAACAACATCATTTATCCTTAATTCAATACTAATAATTATAATATTACATTGCAATAATTTAAATTTAACATTTCCACAAATAAACAAAATGAAACAGTCCGCAGAAACGAAGATGGCCGCACTCATCCAACACCACCCACAACACCGAAGCACCCGCAAAAACCTCGTAAGTAACATTTTACTTCCTTTTTCAAGTTCTTCACCTCCACATCCTTCACAATCTCAGCAAACAGTTCCAAAATTCAACAAGCCAATCAAAGTTGAGCTCATCAGACGCTCAACATAGTCATCGCGGTCTAAGGTGGTGAGTGTGTTGACACCGGTTTACACCGTTTATCCAACGTTGCGAAAGTAGTTCTTGCTAGATGATAAGATTTTAAAAGTTAGAGAGTGTAATTTAGCATCGGTTTACACCGTTTTCTAACTTCGCAGAAAAAGTAGTTCGTGCTAGGTGATAAGATTTTAAAAGTTAGAGAGTGTAACAAATCATTATCATCGTCGTTGTTTATTGACAAATAAATTTTAGTGTTTTGTAATGACGTTAATAAAGTTTTAACATTCATTATTGTCTTCTTCATTACATGTTAGCCGCCGTCTTATCTCCACACAGAGCAAGTCGTTCCAGAAACAAACTGATATTGAGTTATTTCTGACATCAAAAGAGCTTTCTGACATCATCACTGCTGACTTAATGTCTCAACACCCTATTATTTGTAGAATGTTGTTCGCTCTAATACTATTTAGAATTGGCAGTAAAGCATATTTCCATATAACACGGTTTTGCACTACATGCGATATTTTAGGAATCTAACTACCATGTTATAGAGCAGCGCTTCTCAAACTTTTTCCATTCACAACCCAATTTTTCATTACGAGATTTTTCGCGACCCCAGGTATAAAATATGAAATAAAACATACAAGTATATAAATCATTTACACACCTATTAAGATGAACACAATCAGCCAACTACACTGAAAATTCATATGTTGTCATACGTTAAATATTGGGCGTTTGTGAAATTACATATAAACTGAAATTCAAGTGTTTGAATTTAATTTTTGCGACCCCAGCATTTTGCTTCGCGACCCATAGTTTGAGAAACGCTATTATAGAGGGTTATTTGTACATGTGAATGTTATATGCTAATTGTTAATTGCCAAATATTACAAAAGTCCGGTTTGATTTTAGCTTAGAGTTTTTTCACAACGAACTCATAACTTATTTAAAAACGGTGGCGTAAAAAATAACACCCGATTAGTAGTGAATTCCAAATTGTTCATTCTTCATATCCTTCTATTTCAATTGATTCAACGACATAAAATTTTCAAATATTGTACATCTTTCTGCAACAGCTAGTCAGTAGGCCACCATAAATATTGATTCATTTAAAATATCATGATTCAATTGTCAGATCCTTTTTCCACATTTTTAGAAGATATGGGTGTGAATCATGACTCATGACTCCTCATCATTTCTATTTAGGTAATTTCTTCAGCCTAATTTGTGTATATGGCTAGCTTGTTGATAGCTTTTTAATATTTGTGAAAATAGAAAACATCGAAAAAATTTAAATCATAAATAATGTGAAAATTTTATTGCATATTATGCAAATAATAAAAATATAATGTCTGTAGTGATCATTCATGGAAAAATTCCAAAATATGACATATAGCTTTCAATGATTATCAATGTTAATTCACAGTAAAAAAACCTACAATAAATAAAGGAAATGCGTGAAAGTTCACACATTTAAATCCATTCTAATAAACAATAGAAAAAGTGATTGACTATAATGAATCGCATTGGATTAAACGAATTATGGAACGATTGGGATTATATTGCATTTATTGTAGTGAACAGAATAAATCCAGATATTATCTTTAAGTTAATAAGTTTTCTTGATATTTTTAAAATTTATCCTATTACGTAATCCTGGAAGACTGTGTGATATACCATTAAATCATTCCTGGAATGGCTGATTTTATTTTTGGCAATAAATGTATTACTAGTTTTCCAAATTAATATTAGCTCTGGCGGAAAAGTTTTAATTTTTAAAGAAACTAATTTTTTTATATTTTATATTTGAATAAATTATTTTGAAATCACTTTAAAAGCACTCCTCTAATTATGAGCATTTGTACTTAGGAACTTGATATTTCATTTTCATATTTCACAAAAATTTCAAAAAACTCTTCAATAATTTTAAACATTATTATAGCAGAATGCTCTAGCAATCAATATAAAATTACACAGTTAATATTTTATTTCATTTAGGGGAAAGTTGGCTAAATTGTACCAACTAAGAAAATAATGCTCCTGGAAATTAAACTATCAATCCAAAACAAAAAATTTTTATTTGTTTAAAAGTTTATTTTGTTGCACACAATTCTAATCAAAACGAAACTATAAAAATTTATAATTTTTCTCATAAATAATAGAAGAAAAAAAATTGTAAAGGTGGGTTCACACTACGACCGACACACCGACTACACGCCAAAGAAATAAAATACGATTTGTTGTTCAGAAAGTACTCCGATTGGTTATTGTTGGCGGCCGCGGCGATAGACTACAAATATTCAGCCGGATGAAACTTGGTCGGTCCCTTCCATATAAACAGAAAAGAAGAAAACAGTAGGTCGTATGACTTGACCGACTACCGACTGATGTTGCTATGGAAACGTGACGTAGAATCGCTCAAGTCGGTCGTAGTGTGAACTAGTGTTGAACATCGAACATCGATGTTTTTTTCTGTTTATGTAATAGAATTGACGTTTGAGTTTAAGTAAATATTACATAATATTTTTATAAACGTAATTTTTATAATTGGTGATGATTTTATTTAATTTTTTGTTTTGCATTAGGAAAATCGAATAATCCATCTGGCAATATTGATTTAGTGCTTATATTTGTCACGTGAGACACTTTATCATAGTCATTTAATCAGTATTGGAAACTCTTTCGGTTTCTTTTTTTTATTTCAAAATATTTATACCTTTGTGGTTCAGTAAGTATGCCTCCGAAAATCTTTCTGTGATTCACCTGATTTGATGTGTGTGTGTGTGTGTGTGTGTGTGTGTGTGTGTGTGTGTGTGTGTACATTTATTAACATATTTTTGCAATAAAAGTTCAAATTATAAAATTTATGAATAATATGAAGTAAAGAAATTATAGTAAATTAATTTTTT
>AYEL01059062.1:0-15934 GCA_000484575.1 Olivierus martensii | reverse complement strand
TAATTTATAGTTTATAGCATTTATTTTGTTCTTTGAAACTTAAACACACAATAATTTATTCCAAAAAATTAATACAATAAAAATGTTATTATTTGCCTCTGTAACAGGTAAATTGGATAAATAGTATAAAAAAAATGAAGTTATTGATATTAAATAAATTTTAATATTTGTTTATTCAAATATTTTTGAAATATAAAAGAGTAATTTTATTGTACATATAAGCATTATCCAAAACACAAGACAATGTGATCATTGAACAAATAAAATATAGTATTTAAACCATATCTAAATCAAATCTGTTTATTTATTAAATGGAATGTAAATTTATCTTAAAATGTTTATTCTTAAAGAAAAAATATAATTAATTAATTTAATTTATTTATAATGCAATATATAATAAAAATCCTAAATTATTTCATAAAGATAATATAAAAAGAAAAACAATGATAATTATAAAGCATTGTCCAATTTACATTCATTGAATCCCATGAACTGGACTTTGATAAAAACTATGAAAAACATTTTATATATTTTATTTTGCAGTAATATATATATAATGTTTGTTATTTATAATATCTTTTACTGATATCTTTAATGGTATTGTTTCCCTTTCAGTCAGGAAACAAAATGCCACCATAATGTTGTGAAAGTATAATTTCCATACTATACTCCATCTATTCTAACAAATTTTTGTTAAAAGTAATTTTTCTAATTTATTCAAAATTTAAGTTATATAAAAATCTTGTTCCCCACTATTTGCATAAACTGGGCAATACCTGTATTTTTAATTAATAAAATTTTTAGAGAGATAAAAAATATCACTAAGCAAAAATTATTTTAAAAATAATAATATGCAAAAGCTTTTTAGCAGTCAAAAAATTTCTTGTGTTCATTTCTTTTAAAGTGAAGGATATAAGCAGTAAAGAAGTTTTTTCAAGTGTAATATAAATGCTATCTTAAAGTAGATTATAGTATAAAATCATTAATTAAATTTATGAAACAAAATAAAAAAAACAATGTTTTGTCTCACTTGGCTGATAGAAAAATTAGCCATCACACAGCAACTGCCAATGTTGCTAATCTAAAGAAGTGCCAAGCCAATTTGCAAATTGGCCAAATTTTGGGGTTTGGCCACTTTGCAAATTGCACTTTACAATAACAAATATAATACTTTGATCTGAGAATTATGGTTTACTTTAAATTAATTGATACTGAATTAATGAGGTTTATTGTATAATTATGAGTTATTGATTTTGAAAGTGTTTATATTCTATATATTTCTGTATAAAAGTGTTTTTATTATAAGAATTAAAATATATTTTTTTTTACAATTTAGCAATTATGAAAATATTAATCATTTCTATACCTCTGATGTTGTTTTGCAGCTGACTTTAAATTAATCTTAGGTCCTCTGCCGACATTTGAAGTGATGATTTTTCATTTATTTCAATCTTTTATTTATATTAAAGTTTAGATTTTTTTTATTAATTATTAAAAATATATTTAATTTTTGGAATTTTTTTAAACATTATCAATTATTGCAATAACTCAATTTGTTATATAGGGGGAGAATATTAACTAAATAAAATTTTTTTGACTATGTATCTGGCCTACATCAGTAACAGTTTAATTAAAATTTGTAATATGGATTATTTGCAGCAGTAATTTTATTAATAAATATTTAATATATAACTATGTGTAGACTAATGGTTACTATAGTTATAGTTTAAATCAGGCATGGGCAACCTTCCTAGTTTGGGGGCCAAATAATCATTCTGTTGCCAAGTCAAGAGCTGGACCAAATTATTAAATAAAATAAACTAATATTAAATGAATTAAAATAAGTTGATAAAATTAATTATAAAGATTAAAATATTTTTAAACCAAATATCAAATCGAAAATGGTAATAAATTCTCTATTGTGATCCATTTTATATTGCATCGAATATTGTTAACTCTAACTGAAAAGACTCATCAATCATCAAATTCGGCCTTTAAAGTTCTTTAGTTGAAAAGACTATAGTAGAACCGTGAATAGAACACACCATATTTCCCCTACCATGAATCTGACCAACTTTGCTGAAATGGATCAGGAGCCGGATTAAATGAAGTAGAGGGCCAGATCCGGCCCGCAGGCCGGGAGTTGCCCATATGTGATTTAAATAATTTAAACTATATTCCAAAAAGAAAAAAGTTCTTTTCTAACATCAAATAATCTATAAATAATCTAATTATTTAAACTATTGATGATGTAAGTCATGTAAATGGTCAAACAATTTTTCAGTTAAAAATATAATTAATGTTTTTTTCTTCCTGCATTAACTGGTTGAATTATTGCAATAAGAAGATAATAGGATATGGATTCTAATACTATTGTTTTTATCAATGTAATCCCATAAATTAATTTGCTTGAATTGAATGAAGGTGATATCAGAGTATAATGGAAATATTAAAATTTTCTATTTTAATCAATACATTAATTTATACTAAAAAAACTGAATAATATGTTTTAATCCTAGATACTGTTTTGCACACTTAATACTCATAAAATAGACATGAGTAAATTACTTGGAGGACAAATTGGATTGGATGATTTTATTTTCATACATAGGAAAGGACAGGCTAAAGAAGTGGAAATCACTAAAACAGAAGATGCATTGGGCTTAACTATAACAGATAATGGAGCAGGATATGCATTTATAAAAAGGATTAAAGAAGGCAGTTTAATTGATAGAATTGGCTTTATACAAGTAAGAAATTTTAATATTATACTATGGCATAGAAATTATATTTTTATTATTGTTAAAATTGTTGTTCTTGTTTGCCATGTGATTTTATCTACACGATCAAAGTTCTTATAGCACTGACAGCAAGTATTAAAGGAACTTTAATGTGGTAAAACATTTTCGGACCCAACACTGGTCCCTCATCAGTACATTTCTTACAGAGATAATATTCTTAAACCTTTAAGAATGTTAAGAATGTTATCTCTGTAAAAAACGTACTGATGAGGGACCAGTGTTGGGTCCGAAAATGTTTTATCACATTAAAGTTCCTTTAATACTTGCTGTTAGTGCTATGTGAACTTTGATCGTGAGTTAAAGCAAGTGGTTTTTTCATATTTATCTACATAAAAACAGATTATTAGGTACATATTCCAAAAGCAATGATATTTACTAATACAGTAGTACCTTGAATTATAAACTACTCTACATATGAACTTTTCGAGATATGAACTTTTTTCATATCCCATTTTGGCCTCTAGATACGAACTTATTCTCAAGGTACAAATCATGATGCTTTTTAATATTATATTTGTAAAACATTTTCTATAAAATTCATATAAAAATATCTTAATTATTTTTTGAAATATGCATATATAATTGTTAATGTGATAAAGACCACTTATTCTTGATAATATTAAACCTCTACATAATAATTATTAGTTATATCAAATTCTTTGTTAACTGATTTTTAACTCACGACACAAATTAACTAAGACTCAATATAACTAGTAATTAGAAAGTAATTACAATTCTTTCTCTCTTAGGCTTACAAGTTAGTAACAACTAGAAACTAGTAATTAGAATTCTTTTTATCTCTTAGGCTTTAACTCATGATAAGAATTAAAGCCTAAGAGACAAAAAGAAGCAACTAATGACAACAAATCAAAAACTGAACGACAAAACCAGTCGCAAGAAAATTGATTTTTTTTTATTTAATGGAAGGTGATTTTTATGCAAAGCATGTAAAACCAGAGAGTTCAAAAATAATAATAATTGTACACAAATGCATTTTTTTTTATTTTTTTTAAAATTTTTAAAATTGGATTTTTTTTTTTTTTTTTTTTTCAAAACTTCTAAATCTGGGAATGGATTTAATTCCCATTAGGTAAAATGGAAAACTGGGTTTCAAGATACAAACTTTTCGAGTTATGAACTGTGGCCAGGAACGAATTAAGTTCATAAGTCAAAGTATCACTGTAACTTTAGTAAATAAAGTGAAGTCAAATTCATCTTTCTGCTTTATTTCCAAGTAAATCTAAATTTTTTAATATTTTAATTAAATGCATACTGTCCTATTTACTGCTTATACTCATCAACTTACCATTAAACCAAAGCACTCTTAGCAGTTGAGATCTTAGCTATTAAATAGAATTTAGAAGTGATCTCAATTGCTAAGAGTGCTTTGGTTTAGTGGTAAGTATTTTGATTAACATTTTTTTATAAATTATTATTTATAAAGTACTATATAGCATAAAATTTGAATATCTTAAATCAATTCCAAGAAGAGAAACTTGAAAATTGGTGTATTGCATGCTTAGAATATTTTGTGTATACAATACAATAATGCGCACTCTCAACATTTTTTTGCTGTAACATAAAATTTAATTTTATTACTCATCCCTTCTATAACATATTGGCAAGATTTAAAATTTTTACCTTTCTGAAATTATAGCATGATGGGATCTGATATGGACTACACCAGGGGTGGACAAACTTCTGGGAGAAAGGGCCATATTTCATCAATGAAATAGAGCCTAGGGCGCATTTTCCCAGCGATCCCTATTCTTCACCATCTGACCTCCTCTACGGGGTTGGCCAAATTGGCCATGTGTAAACGCTTCGGCTTTCCACTCTGGAGGACCCAGGTTCGAGTCTCGGGTTCTATAGTATCTCAACGCTTCGGCTTTCCACTCTGGAAGACCCGGGTTCGAGTCTCGGGTCTCATCCACGCTTCGGCTTTCCACTCTGGAGGACCCGGGTTCGAGTCTCGGATCTTCACTCTGGAGGACCCGGGTTTGAGTCTCGGGTCCCACCCCTTGAAAATTTTTATCATGGGATCCAGGCCCGGCTCATTGATCCCTGTCCTCCACAATCCAGCTGACCCCTCTGCAGGGATGGGCAGTCTGTGGAAGGGCTTGTTTCGTCCCACCACATAGTATTCTACAAGAATGGAGTGTGGCATCATCTACTGACCAAAAAAAAAAGACCCCCTCCACAGGTGGGGGGTTTAGCACGTGATTGGAAGTGATCCTGCCCTTTAGTAACTTATCTGATTGGAAAGGGGCGTTAAACAAAATAGCAAAAAAACTCCCAAAATCCCGCCTTCATCTAATAACTGTCTGAGGTGACAAAATTCTCTTAGAAAATAATGTAACCAAAATAGAAAGATCTTAAGGGGTGCATTTGTTGATTAAGATGATATAAAAGTGTAAGAAAGTTAACTCTGACCTGTCCTGCTTTATTTTATTATGCCCTTTTATTATTTATTGTTATTTTTGTTATTATCTAACATATTTTATTTTAAGAGTTGACTTACTTTCACATTCTCTGTCATAATAGTTAGCAATCACGTGTTACAGAATTGGAAACCGTCCTCCAGAAGAGCTGTCCCGGTCCTCCCAAAATCCCGCCTTCATCTAATAACTGTCTGAGGTGACAAAATTCTCTTAGAAAATAATGTAACCAAAATAGAAAGATCTTAAGGGGTGCATTTGTTGATTAAGATGATATAAAAGTGTAAGAAAGTTAACTCTGACCTGTCCTGCTTTATTTTATTATGCCCTTTTATTATTTATTGTTATTTTTGTTATTATCTAACATATTTTATTTTAAGAGTTGACTTACTTTCACATTCTCTGTCATAATAGTTAGCAATCACGTGTTACAGAATTGGAAACCGTCCTCCAGAAGAGCTGTCCCGGTTAATGACGTCATCTTATCTAACTAATTTTACCACTGATCCGATATGCGAATGTAAGAATGATCCATATCAATGTTTTGTTCGATTTATAAATTAATTGTAAAGAGGATGACATGAATGAATTATTCTGTAAGCAAATTAATATTGTTACGCGTATCTATGTAAATGAATCAACACGGGACTGTAAGTTACTCGATATAAAAGCCTACGCAAGCAACGACACAAAGAGGTGTTGTATCAACGTAAGGTTGGCTAAGTGACATTTGGAATTCTTGTAAAAGGTCTGCAATTGCTTGAAGTTTTGTATCGGTGGTGGAGGTACTAGAAGTTAAGTAGTATTTAAGGTTTCTTTTTTATGAATAATTGATTGTTGATATTTGAATTGGATTAAACAAGTTTTGTTGTTTAATTGATTGTTGCTTTATTACCGTTCCAATAAAGCATTTACTAAACTTTTTGTGTTTTCAGTCTAATAAATTTTATATTTTTTTTTATTATCTAACTTGTTTGAGAATTTCTTCACTTTATTAGTATAAGTTTCTAACATTGTTGTTCTCAATTCAACGAACATTGTTGTTCATTCTTAGATCTAACACTTAATCGGTACTTCTAGTAGTAAGTTCCGATTTCCGGTTTTGTTTTCGTCGGTTAACGTTAGTTGTTGTTAGATCGTTTTGAAGTTAATTATTTTTAAGTTAGAGTTTAGTTAATCCGTGGGTAAACTGGGATTACCTACGGTTGTGAGGAAGTTAACTTGGATTGAGCGAGGCCGAACTCTGGAATTTGCAGAGTCGCTAGCCGTTAGGCCAGGCCAAACTCTGGATTGCAGAGTCGTTAGAACCGTTAGGTTTAGTTAGAATTAATATTGTTGCTATTTGTTAAAATTCGTGACTTTGCAAAAGGCTGACATGTTAAAATTAAACCAATTTTCTTAGTAGATCAGCTTTCATTGGCTGTTATATGGATCATGGGTTTGAATAATGCCAGCAAGCTGAAGAAAGTGAAACGCCATTTTCAGAGAAGCTCGGCATGGTCAAAATTATGCAATGACGTTTATTCTGGTTAACAGTTAATAAAATGCATTTTTGTAAGAAATATGATTCTGTAATGACATCTACAGTCTACCACAGGGCTTTATATATAATAAATATTATGCAAAAACAAAAATAAATGAAAAGAAAAAAAAATGTGTAAATTCGCGAATAAGCATTATGATCTGATTATACAGTCTCCACATATGAAACTTTCATGTTGCCTAGTACTTAACAATAAACCGGAAATTAATATTCTTAGCATTAAAAAAAACTAGGAAAGAAACTAGATGAAACTATACTATATCATTGAAATGTATATTTTTTTCATTCAATAGAACGATAAAATATTTTTGAAACAATATTTTCTTTTTGATCCTTTCCATACATAAATAGAATGAAAGGGTAGGCCCTATATGAATTAGGTTTGTTCGTTGCTGTCCGTCCGTCATCATGATAGCGCGCTTATTTATTATTTGATTTGACTAAATTCAAATACAGGTGTCCCTCGCTTTACGCGATTAATTGGTTCCATGAAATAATCGCGTAAACTTAGTTGAATTTAGCATGGGTGAGAAAATGATAGGGGTTTCTTCAGAAGGATAAAAAAAAAATGAAAACCTATGAACAAAAGATCAAATTTTAATAAATAATTTAAACTTATAAACAAAACACAAATTTTAATGAATGAATGGTTGAATGAATTAATTTAATTAATACAAGTCATAAATAACACTACATAATTCCGACAGTCTTCAATTCAATGTTGAATGGACTAGGGCCAAGATTCACAAAAGCGTCGTTAATGAACTCACTACGAAATATCGACGTTATGGCTCGAAACGACAGTTGTCCGTATTCACAAAACTTGTCGCAATCAGTAACGACGTTAATCGGCGTCATTAGCTAACGACTCCACGACCGTGTCGTTATATCAATTTTAAGATGGCGGAAGAGTATTTTTCTCTCTTAGTCGATGAAGAAGACAGATTTATTATTTGAACAGGGCTGTCCAATTATAATGAACCCGAAAGCCATAGCCGTGTTTACTAGAGATATGGAAAGTCGCAGTTACAAAAAAGGGGAGGGGCTTTGGTACTCGATATGCTATTGTTTCAACAAACGAAATGAAATAATGATTAATAAAATGCAAAATAATTTTATAAATTATTTAGAAGTTTAAAAATGTTATTAGCAACATTAGGGATTATTTATAGGGGGTTTAGGTAATTTTTTTAGAGTTTATTCGACTTGACTTGTTTTTTTGAGAAACGAATTAATGATATAACCTTAAGCTATCTTAGATTTCCTTAGTTAGTTCGCCTGAAGATGACTTTAAAGTCAAATCCTGGGCCCAGATTCACAAAAGCGTCGGTTGTCCCGTATTCACAAAACTTGTAGCAATCAGTAACGACATTAATCGGCGTCATTGGATAACGACGCCACGACCATGTCATTATCATCAATTTTAAGATGGGGAAGAGTATTTTTCTCTCTTAGTCGATGAAGAGGACAGATTTATTATTCTAATATATTGATTACCTCGACTCAAGTTAATAATATTATAGTTGCCAAGCTTATTCGTTTCTATAGATTTCGATTACCTCGACTCAAGTTAATGATATTATAGTTGCCGAGTTTATTCGTTTCTATAGACTACCTAAAGATGCCATTTTTAAATTAATAGAACTTTCACCTTATTCAGAAAAAAGCAAAGCGTTCGTATGCTATAAATATGGAAACACAAGTATCATGTGCACTGAGATTTTTTAGCAATGGTAGCTTTGTCTGTTATAGAAGATGTTCATATTAGCCAACCTACGGCATCAAGAATCATTACAAATGTTTTCAATGCATTATGTAGAATATAAAAAATGCATCAAATTTCTAAATGATTTGCGCCAGTTACAGACCATTAAATAAGATAAATAATTATTATAAAAATATATTCTAATGATATAAATGATCTGTGCCAATTAAACACTATTAAACTAGATAAATCATTATTATAAAAATATATGCTTAATTAAACTATGATGTTAGAAAAAGAAATTATAAATAAGATAAATAATTATTATAAAAATATATTCTAATGATCTAAATGATCTGCGCCACGTAAAGACTATTAAACTAGATAAATCATTATTAAAAAAATATATGCTTAATTAAACTATGAAGAAAGATAAATTAATTTAACTTTTAGAATATACATCAGCTCGTTTCTTTCAAATTTATATCAAAAAGTATTAAAACTATTTAAATTATTTATAAAAATAAAAGCATTTATTCTGCAGGAATGAAACGCTGTTCTTTATCCTTCTTGTCCTCCATTTTTACCCAGAAGTCACTTTCTTATTGGCTATATTCATGGAAACGTTGACGTCATTTCCATACTCTCGAAACAAGACGACAATAATTTCGTCGGTAATTGTCAAGTAACTTACGACAGGTTTTGTGAATAGCATTTACGATAAATCGTTAACATGCTATATTTAACGACTTCGTAAATAACGACACTCTTTCTGAATCCGGACCCAGAGGTCTGGTGAGTCTGGATCATCTCACTCTTGCTCTCTTGAAATCTGTGGGGTGATATGATAACTTCAACTTTTTTAATGAAACAATCGAGACTCAACTGACGGGTAGCATTCTTCCTCTCTCTATAAAATTCTTTGTAGCAACCAAAGAATTCTGAATTTCTCTTGCAACTTTGGCGCTTCTAGTCTCATTAGGATAATTTTCTTCAATTATTTTGACGGCACTGTCAATATGATTAAAAAATTCAGTCTTTGTTTTGTTGAAAGTTGTTTGATGGGCTCAGCAACAAAGGGTTCCTAACTTTCATCATTTATGTTGTTTTCCATTTCCAGAAGCTCTTCATCAGTTGAGTTCTGATATAGTAGTACTCGAGCAGTTCATCCATATGAGACAATTTTTAAACAATTTTTTTTTAATTTAAAAACTTAATTTACTTTTTAAAATCGCGTTATAGCGAAAACGCGTAAAGTGAGATGGCGTGTAGCGAGGGATACCTGTATGTTATTAGGTCACACTAGAGGACCAAACCCATTGAAAATGATCGATATCAGTTCAATATTATTAGTTCAATGTGAGAAAAGGTACAGTAATACCCCGAAGTTACGCGATAGGTGGGACCGACGAAAATCGCGTAAGTCGGTGTACAACTTTGCATATAAATACATAAATATTTGGTTTAATTCCGGACCAACGACTAATAAAAATACTAGAAGAAAAATATTTAAAATTTGCAATTCTTTATACATATTAATACAAAATATTAAAAAAATAAATGAGCGCAGTTCTTTATACATATTAATACAAAATATTAAAAAATAAATGAGTTATGTAAAATGTTATTCACTTTCACTTGATTATCACATCATAATTTCAGCATTTTTCTATCTCAGCAATTGTAGCTTACGACAGATTTTGTGAATAGCATTTACGATAAATCGTTAACATGTTATATTTAATAACGTCATCAGTGTATGACGTCGTAAATAATGACACTCTTTGTGAATCCGGTCCCTGGATTGTGAAAATAAATATTTTTTTGTGTAAATACAAACTGTTTTCTGTTTTCCATGATCAAATATGCTCAATTTACAAGAGCTAAAATTAGTTGGTCATGTGTTATCTGATTCTGGTGTCGTGCGTGCATTTCTAGTGGCATGTAATATCATAACACAGTGTAACTTTAGATAATGATGAATAGGAAAAATGTCTAAAAGATACATTGTGAATAGTTTGTTTATTTTCCATTGTGGGTGTTACTGGGTTCTAGGAGCCAATTTTCCCAATTTCCTGACCAACTTTTCTCAGGATTTGGGAACTAAAAAACTAAAAAAATTCCTGAGAACGGGTGGGAATTCCTTCCTGTCTGGAAATACTAGGCATAGTAGTATCAAATTCCAATATAAATACTGTATTATAAAATAATTTTTTATTCCATTTTTCTTTCTTCTTTTTTAATTTGTTTTCCAATATTTATCTAATTATTATTTGTAATTATGCAATTAAATACTTATACTTATTATTTCACTGCATCTTTAGAAATTAATTTGTTGAAAAATTTCATAGTTGCAATAATATAAATTTAAAATTTCTAAAAGTATAAAATATTTTAATTTGAAATAAAACAAAATCATAAACTTCATTATTTCATATAAAGATGCATTTTATTTAATAAATATTAATTTTAATTTTAGACAAATTTATTTCTAATAAATGAAACAATAATTATTACAGGTAGGAGATCATATAGAAAGAGTAAATGATCAAAGCATGGTAGGATGCAGACATTTTGAAGTTGCAAAGACACTGAAAGATATTCCAAAAGGAACAACTTTTACATTGAGGCTAATTGAGCCATTACGTGCTGGCTTTTGTAAGTAAATATACTTTAATTTTAGGAGGTGTGATCAATATATAACTGGACAGTAGTTATGCCGCAACAATGGTGGGAGGGTCGAGCCTAATGCTTCTAGCTAGCAGCTCTGTTAAATCTTGTGACTTAGTCTTGGTAAAATCTTGGTGTTGTATATCCATATCTGTTTCACAAGGAATTTTGTTAACGTGTTTTGAAGCCTCTGGGATTGCCAAGATGAATGCAAAATTCAAGCAGTAAGTGAACATCAAATTTTGTTTAAAACTAGGAAAAACTGCATCTGAGACTCTTTCAGTGCTTTGCTAAGTTTACAGTGATCAAACCATGAGTTGAACTCAATGTTATGAGTGGTATTCGTGTTTTAAAAATGATCAAATGTCACTCGAGGATGATGAGAAGCCGTGACCTCCCCATACCAGCATAACTGCCGAAAATGCCACTGAAATTTAGAGAATTATTCATCATAATTGATGAATAATAATCAGAGAAGTTTGTGATATGATTTGAATGTCATTTAGAGCCAGAATTTTGGTGCAAGCAAAACTGCTTCACCACCATGACAATGCACTGCTGTGCTCATTTATTAAAATTTGTGAATTTTTAATATTCAAAACCATGGCTCTCGTTCCATACCCTCCCTATTCACTGGATTTAGTTCCGTGTGATTCTTTTTATTTCCAAAAATGAAGTTGAAGCTCAAGAGACTATATTTTGAGACGATAGAAGAGATTGAAGCTGATTTTTTAAGATTGTGCTGACCAGCTTAAAAAAGAAGACTTTGTGGGGGCTTTTTGCAGCATGGCAGAAATGCTGAATTTGCTGTCTTGATGTAGGAGGAGACTTTTTTGAAGGTGATGGAGCCCAAAATGCAATTTTTTAATAATAAAGATGTATTTAAAGCCAGTCCAGTTAAAAAATTGATCACATCTTATACAATACATTTAATATTTTTAAGTGTATTATATTAGATCACATCAGGTTTGAACTTTGTGTTATTTTATTTATCAATGTATCAGAAGAAAAATATGTTGGCAATACTCTTTTTTGCATAATAAATGCCCTCTACATAAATTTGATGATATATCACTAATTGCATTATTATTTGTCATAATTAGTGACCGTTTAGCTATTTTTAATAATATATACAAAGTGCAGCATGTAAAAAAAATAAACTCAGTCAAAGACAAGTTTAATAAGAAAAGTACTTTCAGAACAAAACATTTATTTAATTATTAAACAAATTTTAAGCACACATAAGCAATCCAGTATTTTTTTTAACATAACCATTTAATCTGAGTAAAGTTTTCGGCTTCTACGCCCTCATCAAACACTCACAAATTTACATTCTGTTATCAAAATCCTTGATAGTGTTAAATTTACATTCCAAAGATATTGTTTTCCTTTTTTTATTAGGTGCAGGAGAATCAGATTTACTTCGTTTAGACGACATAGCTTTTTAAGGGTTTAGAAAACATATAACAAAACAATCTTAACTTTCGTCGATCGTACATTCGTAATCATGCACGTAGAGTTCGTGCGAAACGCGTCCAATGCGTATCACAGCAATATAGTGCACACAGCATGTTGCCAAACGAAAAAATCAAGAACCGCGTAATTCCCGAGTTCGCGTAAGTCGGGGTACTACTGTATTTCACGGATTTTTGGACAATATCTGGGATAAATATTATTCAATCTGAATAAAATACATATATTGTTACATATATATAAATACAATAATATATTGGAATTCTCTAGGCAATCTATATTCGATCTTATCAGGTAGATCGTTTGTCAAAATTATATACAGTATTATGCAATTATTATCCAATTTAAATGAAATTCGAGTATATTATTGGGATCCGTTCGAAAATTGTATATCAAAATCGATTTTGATTATTTTTAGCATACATAATTCTCTGGCGAATCCAATATACGTGAATTTCATTTAATTTGATATTTACGTAATATATAATTTTAATAAACGACTGACCTGCCTGATATGATCGAATATTAATCAGTTTCAATACGATTGATCCTGTAGAGCACAGGTGGCCAAATTTTTTGTCATTAAGATCGACTTTATATGTTAACAATGAGTTCGCGATCTACCTTCGAAATTCTTCGTTTGAGATAGGAGCCAAAACCACATATCCCAAAACGACATTAGCCCAAAACAAGAGCGTTAGCGGCATCGGTTTTTTCCTTTTACTTTACTCACAAATCTCAAACATACTTCACTTCAACTCTAACTGTCAATTCAAAGGTGTCATATTGAATAATTCACTTCAACTCTCACAACTGTCAATTCATAGGCACCATGTTGGCAATCGTCGGCAATTTTAGAATTTTGTCTAAATGCTCTGCTGCTACCGGTTATTCTGTTTTGGGCTATACCAGCAATAAAGCGAAATTTTGGCTTTAGTTGTCTAGAGAAGGCGCGATGAAGTACGAGAGTCGTCCGATAACTTACGAAGATCGACTACAAATCATCCTGCGCTCACCTGTTGGCCACCCCTGCTCTAGAGCAGGCGTGTTAAACTCATTTTAATTCAAGTGCCATTTAATGAGCCTGTAAGATTGCCGCGGGCCACATCATATTTAAATTTTTTAAAATTACATTTTAGAGTAAAGATTCAGAAATATAAATAGGATAATTAAAAACATTGTATAATCAAATGAACATATTGCAAAAATATATAATTATTACATAATTGCTTTTAATTTCTCGCAATGAATCTAATTTTCTATTAAGCATTAAAAATCAGATTTTTTTATACAAAAACAAAAGTTTTCATTGAAATTTTATAAATTCAAATATTCATAACTACTTACATTTTTTATATAAGTTAATAACACAACAAATAAATCTTTAACAAGCTCGTTAGCACGTCCTTTATAGACGTCTTTCAAAGAAAAATTGTTTGGAAGTTGATTATTGTAGATGGATATCCAAAAAAAAATACAGGTTCTCATTTATAACTTTTTGTTTTTTGATAAGAAATTTCGCACAAAACGATGCAGTTCTTGCAGGAAAGCACTTAGTTTGTGTCACCAATCCGAAAGCCATCTGTACGTATATGTCCAATAAAGCGAATCGAAAAAACTTGTACAACAAATTTCGTTAAAATCAAACTAGTGCATCATATTATATGTCGTAGCTATGAAGCGAGAAATACTTCCTATTATCTCATAACATACTGTTCTCATTTTCATTTTAGTTAAGAGCGTTGGGGGCCACAAAAAATCACTTCGAGGGCCGCCGGTTTGATACCCCTGCTCTAGAGCAGTGATTTTTAAACTTCGTATCTGCACCTCCTTTTTTTCATAAAAAAATTGGTACCCCCTCATTTTCATAGCAGTCTAATTTTATAAATACTTTCTACTAACACTTTAATACTACAAAACAATATACCAATATAAATAAAGTTCTTATATATAAAAATTATATATTTATTATGGTGTGATAATTTTTAATACAATTAAACAAATATTACAAAAAAAAAAAAACGAAAAATAAAAAAAAAAAAAAAAAAAAAAAAAAAAAAAAAAAAAAAAAAAAAAAAAAAAAAAACGAAAAATAGAATGCATGTTTATGCATTCTATTTTTCTTTTTTCCACCACATAAAATAATATTTTATGTAGTGAGTGAACTTGTTTTCCAGCAGAAATTCTCTCAAATCGGGATGTCATTGAAGATATCGCTACTCGCAATTCTTTTTCAATCAGTAAATGAGATCGATATTTTTCTTTAAAACAGCTACAGCAGAAAGTTTCTGGATAGATGGATATATACAGTGGGTAAAAAAAGTCTCCATACTTTGCAACTGCATATAATAAATAGCTCTTTATTACAAGAAAATATGATAAATATGATACAAAACAAAAAAAATATATATTAAAATTAAAGTATATAGTAGCTTCCTACACTATAAAAATCAAAATAATTAAAATAATAAAATTTCAAATTATGAACAAAGTTAAAACAATTGAACAAAGTTTCAGAATTATAATAACTAGTTTTATAAGTAGTGTGTGTGTATATATATATATATACAGTGGGTGATATTTATATATATAAATCTAATTTTTGTTATATATATATATATATACACACACACATACAGTGGGTAAAAAGTTTCCATACAATGTAACTGCATGTAATAAATAACTCTTTTATTACAAGAAAATATGATAAGATACAAAACAAAAAAGAATATTAAAATTAAAGTATATAGTAGCTTCCTATACTATAAAAAGCAAAATAATTAAAATAATAAAACTTCAAATTATGAACAAAGTTAAAACAAGTAAATTATTAGGCAAAAAAGTTTCCATACGCTATACGCAAATCATTCGTGACATATATTCCAGGTATCTTAGACTTCAAAACAATATCTAACGAATAATTTGAAATCTTAAAGTAAAAAAAACCATTGCATAGAATAGTTAAACTAGTTTTGAAATCAACATAATGGAGGTTCCTGAAGCAATTCGTGAATTCATAGATAAATTAAGAAATGACGTATTATCAATGGGAAAAATTGGAGAAATTGTTAAGAAACCAAAATTCACGGTTCAGTATATTATAAATAGATATAAAGAATTAAAATCTTTCGCAAGTAAAAGGCGTTCTGGGAGGCCTGAGAAGCTAAGTCGTCCACACAAAAGAGCTATACTGAGAAAAGTTCATGAGGATCCTAGAGTTAGTGCTCCAAAACTTGCTGCTTCATTGCAAACTGATTACAATATACAAGTTTCTAATCAAACTGTAAGAAATGTAATAAAAAAA
>AYEL01059060.1:0-13626 GCA_000484575.1 Olivierus martensii | reverse complement strand
ATTATATATATATATATAATTTCAAATAAATTAAATTTTAAATTAGTAATAAAGTATTCAGTTTGTGATATACAAATAAAATTATTATTTTAGGGAGAAAAAAATGTTAAAGAAATTGATCAAAAACTAGAAGAAACATTTACAGAATTAAAAAAATTATCTATGTTACAGGTAATTCTTTCATTTTTAATGAATTTATCAAATCAGCAACAATGATAAAAATCTATTGATAATGCTAATATATCAATTTCTCTTTTCTACCATTTTATTTATAAAAATTAGTAAAATGATTTTAGAGTTACGTTCTAACTTCAAGGAACTATAGTTTAAAGTGGCAGCATTCAGGTTAAAACTAAAATGGAATAATTGCTATTATTATTACTGTAAAATAACATTGATGACCGATCATAAATATGAACTCTGACCGCAGCAGACTTTCGTATGTACTGCACTGCACTGATATCAAACGTACTGTGAGACTGCATAGTATCAATGCAACAAATTCCTGCGATTTCGGATTTATGTAAGAATAACGGTTTGAAAAACCACGCCAAAGTTAATCAATAAAATATAAATTCGAAAAAAATCCGTTATATCGAAACAGCGTTAAGCGGGATGTTACTGTACCTATATTCTATTTTCTCAGTACCGTATAGTATTTGACTTTGGTTTTACATATGAGATACTTTTGAATATATACCTCATTAAATCGTCTCAGTGCACAATAGAATAATTTCGATTATTCATGAGTAGGATCATCAGTACACGATTTTCTTCATATTTTTCATAAATTTTATTTGCAAAAATTTGCACTGTACTTATATATTATGTGAGAATGGGACAAGCATAATATATTTTATTTCCAAATTCTAAAGTCGTTCAATTTATACTACACTATACAGTAGTTTATTTTTTGTGATCGAAAATAATATTTTAATTTGTTTTTTTTTTTTGCTGTTTTCGTACTGCGTATTGTAATTCTTCTACTAATTAGTTTTACGTCCTACTGTGTAGTTTCCTTGAATATAAATGTCGGATCAGTAATATTTCATTTTTTGAACATAAAGTTTTGCTGTTTCTTGGCAATAATAGTCAAACAAATCAGAGTGTACTTTATAGCCACATGCAGTTGTTATTAAAATAATGTTCAATCTCGAAATCAAATTTTCGTCAAAACCAGTTATTTCTGAAGTCAGTCTAGGATTTTGCAGGGCTGGGCCGCAAATATAGTCATTGTGGGCCGCATGCGGCCCGCGGGTTTGACACCCTTGATTTAGAACAAAAAATGATGGAGATTAAATTTGGGTAATAAAGTGACCAGATGTTTTATGTTGGAATGCGGGACGTGTCGAAATAGAGATTAAAAAAAAGCTTAACATGTTCGCGAGGACGTCATTTTCTTAGTTTATTTAATTATGCATCATTAAAATGTCTTGGATCTATCTTTTTATGCGTTTATTAATATAAAAATCACAAAAAACATATTATTCTGATAAATTAATAAAAATATTAAAACAGTCTTCTTTTCATAATAAAAAATTAACTACACTTTTAATATAAAAAATATCAAAAATGACTATATAGATACAACCATCAATATAACGAATATTAAATAATTACATTATTTATATATATCTTTTCGCAGAATGAAATTTTTAATAAATCTTTAATACTTGAAATATTTCTTATAAAATTCTTCACAGGAATTGGAAAATTGCACTTAACTTGTAATATTGCTTTCAACGTTTCTATGCTCAGCTGCATTTTTTCTGAGATCTAAAACTTATCATCACTGAAAAAAACTCTTTCCGTTGTACCATTGGTGCCTGGCAAGCATAATGCAAATTCACTTATTTTCTTAATATTCTTGAATGGTATGTTGTTCTGTAACAAAGTGATTAGATATTTCTATCCGCCTTGCATCCGTTGCATTTTTTGTTCATTCCAAGCATTTATTTTTGTATCAACATATTTTTTTTTACATGTATTTCATCAAAAAGTTCCCTTCTTTCCTTATCAGCATCCAATAGCTCCATTTTATCATCAAATTTTGAAATATATTTAAAACTTTTTTGCACATTTTGTCAATTAATGCCGCTTTTAAGATTGGTCTACTTAAAACAATCAATGTGTTCAATTTGTGATGAACTAAATTCTAAATATTGTATATGTTACCAGCAGAATATGAAATGCAAGCATTCTATAGAATGCCTAGACAATTTATAGAATGCCTGGCGTTTTTAGGCAAAGTATGAAACGATTAATATTATATATACTTTGAGTAGGCATTGTATATAATGCCTAGGCATTATTATAAATAGCATCAGTCATTTTATATAATGCCTAGGGGCATTATATAGAATGACTGATGCTATTTAGGCAAAGTATTAAAAGAAAGTCATGAAATCAACATATATAAATCCAAAAAAGATGTTAAATTAAAATTTATTTATGAAAATTAAAAGGAACTTTAAAAATATCAATAATTTTGTCAGAGTGCAAAATATAATTGATTCATTGTCTCTCAAAAATAAAAATAAACATCATTTATCTGATGAATTATATTTTGAGCAGATTTTAGGAATATTTTTTAAGTAAGCATTTTAAAATTGTCTGCATATTTTTCCAGAAAAAATCAAAATCTGTGAAGTTTTTTGAATGATTTACCTTAAAATGTTTTTAAACTAATTATTACAATTGGCTATATCTTCATCAATTATCAATAATAACAGTAGAACCTTCGGTAACATTCCTGATAAGAACAGAATTAATGATTTACTTGTTGAAAATCACATCATTTTAAAAAATACTCACTTGTTATTCTGCAAATTCCATTTATAGTATATAACTCATTTCCTATGGCTAAGATCTTCCGGTCTTATATTTACATTAAAAATGCAAGTTTCATCTACTTCAGTACTACTGTTCCAAGAGATAAAATAAAATCAATTCATTTACATTCAATTTTTCCAAAAAAATTTTTCTTTTTGTGGATCTTTTAAAAATTATTCGAAGGCTGGGGTGTAAATGCCCATCTATAATAGTAAATCTAAACAATTAATCTTCATTTATTAGTCTTTTCATGATTTCATTTTGTCTCAACGCGGGGCCAGATTGGTGCAATCGATCCAATCGGCTTTGATCCGGCACTGAACGGAAGTATTTCATACTTTGCCTAAATAGCATCAGTCATTCTATATAATACCTAGGAATTATATACAATGCCTAGGCAAAGTATATATGATATTAATCGTTTCATACTTTGCCTAAAAACGCCAGGCATTCTATACATTGCCTAGGCATTCTATAGAATGCCTGCATTTCATACTTTGCCGGTAACATATACATTTTTCATAAAAATTGTTTGCACTGGATTTGAAGGAATCTGTTTTGTACTAACCATTCTCTTCTATATTTCTTAACTTATTGCGTAGAGTGAGTGATAGACACTGCATACCCATTCTTTCTTTTTATTTGAATTTTAAATCGGCTATTTCTGTAACAATTTCCATAATAGTATTTTTATCTTCAATATTTTTTTTACATATTACGCCCCCTTTCCAATCAGGGAGATTACTAAGGGAGCTCTTCTTCAGTATTTGTCACATACAAGTAGAAACATTTGTTGCCAGTTAACAACAGTAATAGTATCTAGTGTGCAGTAGCGGATTTTGTATTAAGGGGCCCGAGGCGTGAGAAATTTTTGAGGGCCTATTAAAATAAATACAAGTATGTAACAAAATCGAAAAATAATAACTTTTTTATAAATTTAACATTGTTCAATACAAAATTTAAAGCTAAATAAGGGGCCCCTTGAGTGACGGGGCCCGAGACGGCAGTCTCCACTGCCTATGCGAAATTCCGCCACTGCTAGTATGAAGTAGAGGAAAAAGCAATTTTGTGCCATTGCGAAAATGTTGAGAGTTACATATCCAATCTGGGACGTCTGGTCACTTTAGTCCATCGATGCTTTAGTCATAATGATTTCTATATGTATTTATATCATGAAATTTTTTTGAAAGTTTATGCAGATGATAAAAATTCTTTCATTTTTATGCTAATCTTTATATAATAAATTTGCATTACAGGAATTTCAAACTCATTTAGAAGATATAAAAATGAATAAAGCAGACAGATCAGAAATGTTGGATGGATTAGATAGAGTATATAAAATATTTTATTTACCAATAATCAGATCAAGTAAATTTAATTCATTTAAAATTTATATTTAATATTTAGAAATGTGACAGAACACAGCTTGAAGATAAAATTGATAAATCAATTTATGAATCTTATTGTGAAAAAGTTAATTACAATATTGAAAATTTAGAAACAAAATTAGTCAATGGGCATAATTTGGAAAATATGAAAGCTTCCTACCTATAGAAGTCGAATCCATCTCATAATATACAAAAAATTATCACATCAGTAGCCTTTTTCAATTCTAAGTTAGAATAAAGAGTAAGCTGTTGACCGCCCTGGCCTAGCTTGCATCGAAACCATTTTTTGTGACCCTCTACCGACAAAACCACTCTGTTAATAACAAAATACATTATGGAAGCTTATTGCACAGCAATTCAGGTTGCTTCTGCTATACTTCAGATTTCATTGTTATAATTTTTATTTTTATCATTTAGTTCATTCAGATAGCGATTTCCGACCACTGTGGCCTGGTGGGAAATTATAATAATATAGGGAATATTACACCCATGTGAGATCTTGTTATCTTATTGAACCATTTACATATATTATTCGAACATTTTATCATTCATTAAAAAATTAAATTCTTAATCAAGGAATATTGCTTCCCTTCATAAAATAGAGATAAACAAATTTTTATTAATGCATTTGTAAAATAATCGAAGTTTATAATAATCGAAACTATTTATATTTTAATAAATAATTTATTTATTAGTTTTTATTTTAAAAATTTATTAAAACACTTCATTTAATCTAAATTCAAATTATAATTTCATAAAATATAGCGTATTTTATCAGGAAGTTGAATAATTATTTATGAGTAGTTTAAACAGTTTCTTCAAGATTTCTATTATTTTACTTATACAATTATTAATTTATATTAGACTACTTTTATAATAAATTAAATAAATATAGGTTATTTTTTAAAATTTTAAAAAGACTTTTTAAACGAACTTATCGCGTAACTCTGTTTTAGCAATACAACAGAATCTTTTAATGGACTATGTGTATATCATATTCCTAAATATCTTTTTTAGATTTTAAATAAAAAAGTTTCATACATACATACATACATACATAATCTGTATTTTATAAGTATATAGATTAAATAAATATAGGTTATTTTTTTAAAAATTTTAAAAAGACTTTTTAAACGAACTTATCGCGTAACTCTGTTTTAGCAATACAACAGAATCTTTTAATGGACTATGTGACTTTTTTCCTTAAAGAGATTTGTAATACTTAAAAAAATTACGACTTATGTTTCTAAGAAGAAAAGCATTTCTGCAAAATTAAAATACGTATACAGATATTTTCAAAATAATTTTGAAGTCTTTGATATGAGAAGTAATCTGTTGAGGTTATTTTCCAGATGAAGCATAAATTATGTATTCATATAGGCCAATGCATCTAATTATAATTAGAACTCAATTTTTTCCTTTAAATAAACCAGTAACTAGAATCAAGATTATATATATCATACAATGGTTTATTGTATATTGGTTTTACACTAAAATAATAAAATATTTATTATTTATTTCTAGAAAAATTTTCAGAAAAAATAATGTATGTTATCTGTAGCAAATTTTTTAATAAAATTTTCATGTATAAATAAAATATAAAGCAACAATAATATTTATTCATACAAAGCAACAATAATATTTATATTACAGATATTTGACTATAATATTTTATTGTAATAATTTAATTTAATAAAAAAAATAATCATCATAATACATAGAATGATATATCAGAAAAATACTTTGTATTAATGATTGAATAATTTAGATGTAATGCAAAGTTTTCGCAACATGAGCTGATCTTGACAAATGTAATTAATGGAAGCGTATTGTATTAAACAATAAATTTTTATTCTTTATTTATCTCGCCTATTAACGCTTTCTATGTAATCAAAAAGAATGATATTAACTTAAAAATTAATGTTGTCTCATTTAAATACAATTATGCTTGATGTTTAAAAGCAAACAAGTAATAGAGGTAATTAAGAGTAATAAGAGTAAACAAGTAATAGAATGTAAGTCAGCATTTTAATCATTGATTATTTTATATTGCTTTATTACCGAAACTCAATTCGCTGTAATTTTCATTCCAGCGTAAATAAAATATTTTTAAAACCGATATTTATATTTTAGAAAAGTACTCAATGTAAAACTTTGAGTAGAAATTCAGTTAATCAAAGAAAAAGAATAAGATAAAAATAGTAAATATACTCCGTAAATCATTGTTTATCTTATTCTCTTTGCACAAAATTTATTAAATGAAATTATTCAAATTAGCATTTCCTAGATATTTAATTTTGATGAGAGAAAAAAATTAAAGGAAATATTTATATTTACATATATTACTTTTAACTTATAACTCCAAATGCTGTCTTGATCAGATGACCACGGTGGCCCTGATAGATACTTACGCCACAAAAAAAATTCCCTCGTCGAAAAGTATATCGTACTTATAATATCTAAGTACAATACTCGATAAATATAATATATATATTATACTTATCGAGATAAAATATTGTTTTTCAGTGCATTTTTGGTAATTAATATTCAAAGGGTAACTTTGGATCCGTATAGTCTTCGGTAAAAAGACCAAAAGAAAAAAAAGATTATGATACACTGTATTCATATATTTTAAATAACAAAAAGTCAATAATAATAATAATAATAATAACCCCTCCTGAATCTTGCTAAGCTGCCTCAAAGTGGCGGACGGGTGTACGTGGGCGAAATAGGCAATGCAAGTCAGAAATTTTATTTCTTGTAGGGTCACTGGGCTAGAAGCTATTCCACCTATGCTCAACTAATGCTAGCAGGTATCCCCATCTCGGTGGTGTTTTTCTAGTATGCAATGATACAAAGCAGAAAACGAAAGCACACCTGCTCGGACGTCACCCGAGTTAACAAGGTTCGGGTCTGTGAGTCAGGCAGAGGCTCATCCGGGTTAACAAGGTCCGCATCTGTGAGTTAGGCAGACACTCACATTCAAAAAGTTTACTACAGTCTCCCTTGGCCACTGGTGGCGAAAGCAGCACCAACCGAAGCCTGCTACTGCAATACACATACCCACAGTAGGAAACAGGTCACCACATCAGATCCTAACCTGCCAAAGTATTTCTCTGGAAACTCAGCCAGAGACCACCAAAGCTGGAAAACCACGCCAACGCATGAAATGAACAACTGGAATGAATTCATCATGCGTACATACTACACAATTACAAAATTAGAAACTGACACTACAGGGTACAGAAAGGAACTCTATGACAAATTCACTAGCAGATACCCAAACATCACAGTTACAGAACAACGTATAGCAGATCAAAGAAGAACTATCATCCACAGAAACCTCATACCACACAGTACATTAGAAAGCATTAAAACTCAAGTAGTACAACAAATATCACAACATGAAACCGATTCACACACACAAATAGAGCACGAAGTGGAACAGACACCAGAAATAACATACATTGACGACAACACGCAGCCCACAACAACACTGACGCTGAAGTGAATATAAATGTATTCGAATTAGAAATTTTAAATGATAAAAAGCTGAAGAGGATCTGTATGGATCGAAAACGTTCCTTTTATCTTAGAATAAATGAATTACTCATTCGATCAATTTTCTATTTCACAAAAATCTAATCCTCAGATTTTTGTGAGCGCCAAATTTTTTGTCATTATTAATAATTTAAAATTTAAGAATGTAATTCCTTTAAAAAGACAAAATTTGCAGAGGAACTATAATCTAATAATGACTACGATCTATTTTCTATTTCTCAGGATGTTGATCCACAAGAAATAATTATGTGTATGGTATTATTATCCAGTAATTCGAAACATAGAGTCATCGTATCGTGGTGGCCAAACCGCGACTAGCGAGCCATATGCGGATCTTTGGTACTTTACTGTGGCTCCATACTATGAAAGTCAATAGCTAAATTAATATGGACCAAAAACCTACTTGATTTAAAAATTAATAAATTTGTAATTTGTTTATTTATTGTAAAAATTAGAATGCATATATATAAAATAAATGCATAGAAAATATATAATAAATAATTTTTGAAACCATTGTCAAGTTTACTCGAGAAAACTGATACGGCTCTCATTGATCCAGAAAAAAACTGATTGTGGCTCTCAACTATTTGAGATTCTCTAAATAGCTCATAGTGCATGAAGCGTGGCCACCTCTGAAAACGAAAGAACATGTTTAAAGATTACAATTGTGTAATGTTAACTATTCAAAGTGGCGGCCGGATGGCCGAGTGGTAACGCGTTGGCGTACCACTCTGCCATCCGGGACCATTCCCGGGACCCGGGTTCGCGTCCCGGGTCTGCTCCCGGAATTTTTTCGGGGTGCTGGGCCCGGCCCGGCCTGGTGATCCCCGTCCTTCACCATCTGCCCACGGGCTCCACGGGTGTGGGTGCAGCCCGTGGTTGGAACTGGCCGCGCTCCTTTAGTAATCTCCCTGATTGGAAAGGGGGCGTAAAATATGCAAAAATAATGAAAAAACTATTTAAAGTACTTCCTTCAAAGATGCGGACTTTGACAATTATCCGATGAAACCATGTAATTATATAACTACCACTGACTCCAATAAAACTACAATACTGTCAAGAAATACAATATTGTTACTATAGAGTGAATCGGGGGAAGATGGTAATTGGGAGAAGCAGCTTATTTTTCTGTAGTTCGTTAGTATTTAAACAGGTTGCGATAGAAGGTAGCTTATTACAATCTCCTATAAGCCCGTTAAAAATATAGAAGACAATAGTGCAACAGAATCATGATTTCAAAAACACAGATATCCAAAGGACAAACATAATATGAGACATTATCTTTCCCGGGAAAAAGGTGAAAGATAATGTCAAATAAAAGTTTCGGATGAGAAAAATTCTGTCAGTCGGTGCCAAGATTTCTTCCTGTGCGGTTTTGTTTGTCTCCAGTTCTTATTCAAATTTACTTTCTGTGGTTTGGAACTATCACTGGTTATTCCGAGAAGGTCTTCCCCCTCGGTGTTATTCACAGAATTCAGTGGAAAAAGGAAAAGAGAATCGTGTGTGAGCAAGAGACTAAAGACAGTTTATAAAAAGGACCAAAGACTGTTGAAAAGAAGGAAAGAAGAAGAAAGCCATTGCTTTCAATTTTTTTTACAACATTATTTTATAGATACAGGTACTTATCCTCTGAAATGGCATGTACTACAAAAATCTCTCTCTGAATAAAGATCCTTGGTTAACTTAAGCCGTTGTAGTAGTCATCATTGTATCAAAAGATTTCGTTCACCATTCGAACTCACGCAACAGCCACATACGACCGCGTTTGGCCTAACAGCCTGTTTAATTCGTCCCGGCGGATATTATTATTACACACACACACACACACACAGTCCATAGTATTATTATTAATCGTAATAATATCAGCATGGCAAAAGTTAACATATTTAATGTTTAGTGGATACTTTATAGAACTTTGCTTTCGATGTCGGTCTAATTTAGCCATTTTAAATCACGTGATTAAAAGTTGCATCTCACCCTGATCAACGGGAAAGATGGAAATTTTTGTTTCATGATTAGATGCCGAATTAAAATTTTTGTACGTGTGATTTATTTTCATAAATTAAATTATAAGAACATATATTAGGACCCAATCGGAGGTCTTTGGTTTGATGAAAGTTTAAATCTTGCAGCATAACATATAAACAGAGGAGGCATGAATTGCTTTAATGCTTCAGAGATATAAGATAAGCCTACATCTACGTTACACAACGTTAAAAAGGAAGTTAAAGAAATATGATGATTAAAAAAAGATGGTGTGGGACCACACAGTATATAATTCATTATATGTTTAATACTATTTGTACGTGTGATTTATTTTCATAAATTAAATGATAAGAACATATATTAGGACCCAATCGGAGGTTGATCCATCATTTCATGAAACCCAAGAGCACAAACACCGGAAACCTATCACAATACAGACCAATCGCATATTTACCAACACTATACAAAATTTTAACCTCATGTATAACCAACGCACACATCGAAGAAAACAACATTCTCACAGAACAACAGAAAGATTGCTGTAGAAGTCACATGGGATGCAAAGAGCAGCTGATCATCGACACACTATACTACAAATACATATCAGACACAATCCTAGAAAACTCGACACCTTAGAAAACTCGACACACAAGATATATTATGACAGAACAATCATAGACAAAAAAACCATACATCACAACAGACCAGACATCACTCTCATAGACAAACAAAACAAACTCACAACAGACCAGACATCACTCTCATAGACAAACAAAACAAAGTTATGTATTACGACAGAACAAACCTAACAGACAAAACCATATACCACAACCAATTATGACAGAACAATCATAACAGACAAAACCATACATCGCAATAGACGCGACATCACTCTCATAGACAAGCAAAACAAAGTTATCTACATTATAGACTTCTCGACACCAGACACACAAAACATCTAGAATGCATTCCCCAAAAAGTTAGCAAATACACAGAACTCTCACAAGAAATTAAGCGTCTCTGGGGAATGCAAAAGGTAGTCACAGTACTCATCATTCTCTCCTCCACAGGAGTAATCCCTCACACACTACACAAAAGCCTCAAAACCTTAGATCTACATCCCAAGACACATAACACTATGAAAAGCATCACTACTCAATACATGTAACACAGTAAGAAAGTTTTTCAGCACTGACCCAGACAGTTAGTTAACACAAATTAAACATCACAAGTAGCTATATCTTGACTTGTGTCCGACATAGCACTGACCCGGAGATACTGCGTGCCCACATTGATGTACTATAATATAATAATAATAATAATATTTAATTATAAAAGTTTATAAATAGTAAATAAAGATTTATTTATTATAACTACAAGTATCCCTCCTATAATACGATTTCCTACAATACGATTTCACTCTAACACGATTTGAAAATTCGGAAACCCTCATATAATATAGTACTTCTACAACACAGCTTTTACTTAACATATTTAGAAAAATACGTTTACTCGCCTACAACAAAACATTTTCCTTAATTTTTGTAAATCCATACTAGGGACAAAGAATACGCATAAAATGCAATCATTGGGAAATACTTTGCTAAAATTAGTCACAAATACAATTTCGCTAGTTTGTCATGAGAGGACAATACATAATCTATTTTCAATTTCGATTTGAAATTTCGTTAATTGGTGACAATTGCGTATTTTGTGTTCCCAACGTTAAATTCTTGGATAAAAAAATAAGCTTTTGTTCTTTAATAGAGAAGATAAACTTTTTTATTCATAAATTTTTTTGGCATATGTTAAGGAATGATTGTTTCTTAGCGGATTATAGCGAGTTAGATTACAGATTTTGTAAAGAGAGTAGAAGATATCTAAACTTTAATGCATAAAAAAGTTCAGAAAGTGAACTTGATATTATTAAAAAAAGTTTTTGTTTTAACTGACAGTGGTAAAGAATATATAATTATTAAATGAATGTTACATAGACTGTATACTTTTTTCTTTCCTTTTGTTTTACGTATATTTTTTTAGGGTGATATGCACAGGTATATATTTTTTGTTTTTTTATGTTTCGTGTTATTAATATTCTTAATAAAAATTAAATTTTTTGTGTGGAATTAAAGAAAGTTATTTGTTTTTAATTGGTTTGGAAAAGTAACTCATCTTTTTTGAATTGGCTCCAGATTTCATATAACACGGTTTCACACAATACAATGTTTTTATGAACCTATCTATCGTGTTATTGGAGGGATATCTGTCATGGAATTCACTTTCTTTTATATGGAAACAGATATATCAGAAAGATTAGTTTGCTTATGTTGGTTATACTGACACATTCTCCTCTATTGCTTCTTTATCTGAGTAAATGTCATATGTTATGCATATTTAGTTGTAAGTTGCTAACATAATTTTTAAGTTTTAATTTAATTACTGACACTATTTAGATTCGGTTAGTTTTATTTATCGGATAAATATTAGGATTATGTTACAACTTGGTCTAAGTTAGTTCCCTTAGTATTTTATTTGAGTGGAAAGGGACAACCAAAATTTTACCACCAAATCTGTTACACAAAAAGAAAAAAAGAACACATAGTAGCATCATTTCACATTTCATAATAAATGGCTGTCAAATCAAGCTAAAGCATGAAATTATCTTTAAGGCAACTAATATATTGTGGAGAAAATGTTGGATAATAATGAAAATTATTGTAATTCTATCATTGACATATTAGAACATGGAATACAGGTATCCCTCCTTTAACACGGTAGATTGGTTCCTGAAAAACGCCATGTTGTGTGAAACCGTGTTATATGAGATCTGGGGCCAATACAAAAAGGAGAGTTACGGTCCAAAACTAATTAAAAGCAAATAACTTTCTTTAATTCCACATAAGAAACTTAACTTTTATTAAAAATATTAATAACACGAAACATAAAGGAAAAATATATATGTAAGCCCCTAAAAAACAATATACATAAAACAAAAAGAAAGAAAAAAGTATACAGCTTACATAACATTCATTTAATAATTATATATTCCTTACCGCTGTTCAGTTAAAACGAGGATTTTTTTTATTTTTTAAGAATATCAACTTCACTTTCTGAACTTTTTGTGTATTTAAAATTTATGTATCTTCTACTCTCTTTACAAAAATCTGTAATTTAACCCGCTACACCCGCTAGAAAACAATCGTTCCTTAACATATACCCAAAAATATTTATGAATAAAGAAGTTTTTCTTCTGTTTCACATTCTTCTATTGAAAAATAAAAATTACTTTCATCCAAATACTGAACATTTGAAACACAAAATATTAAATTGTCGCCAATTAACTCAATTTCAGAATTAATTCAATTAACTCAAATTCTAATCAAAAATAGACTGCATATCGTCCCTTTCATGACAAACTAGCGAAATTGCATTTATGACTAATTTTAACAAAGTATTTTCCAATGATTGCATTGTGTGTGTATCCGTAGTATGGATTTACAAATTTAATGAAAATTTATTGTATTGCTGGAGAGTAAACATAATTTTCTAAATGTCTAAAGTCAGCTATCCAACCCGCGGGCCGCATGCGGCCCAACATATATACGTAAACTTCCTTAAAACATTGAGATTTTTGGTTTACGGAAAATTCGCTCCCTGCATTTCGCCTCCGACAATTCGCCCCCAGATCATTTCGCCCCCGGAACATTTCGCCCCCAGCCATTTTCGCCCCCTGTAGATAACCTACAAAATTGCAAATATAGTCAACTCTTGATATCTGGAATTTTTATTGAAATCCCAGCCCCTTTAGTAGATATTCAATGTTACAAATTAAATCTAATTAATTAGCAAAAATTAAAAA
>AYEL01059058.1:0-12642 GCA_000484575.1 Olivierus martensii | reverse complement strand
CATAACGGTGGCCGTGTTGTCCTGTATCTGAACGAAGAGTTTCCCCAATGCTGGAGCGGAACAAATAATCCAAATATTCCGTATCCTGCACAATCACTGGATTTGAATCCTCTCGATTTCTTTTACTGGAGCCTCCTTAAGCGACTCATCTTCGAGAAGCAACACGAAAACGAAATCGATTTGTGTAAGGCAATAATTGCTCAAGTGCCGGAATCACTCCTCAACAAATTGCCAATTTTATGACAGAATTTTGAAATAAGCTATGATATTGTTCCACAGAAATGGGACGGCACTTCGAACACCTGCTGTAAAATTGTATGATTATTGTCACATGCAATAAAGTCACATTTCAGTGTACAGTAGTCTGTAAATAAAGATAGACTAAAAAATTATAAAACAACTTTAATTACAGTTAAGAAACTAAAAGAACTTAAAGAATAAATACCCTTGAGTGCACCGGTAATCGACGGAACTTATCCTCTTAACCGCTGGTCCGAAACTGACTGTTCCTCGGCTGCTTATGGCCATCTCCTGGTCTTCCAGGTCGTCCGACTCTTCGCATGAGCATAACCGCTGAAAACGTTCACCGATTTGAATCCGTTCAAAACGGCCAATACATTCAAACGCATGGCCATTAGAATTAAAAATATAAAATAAATTTTCGTATTGAGAAATTCCTGACGCGATAGATGCATCAGAATTGACTCGATGCCAAAAATCAGTGTGTTTGGTTTCAAGAAAAACTCACGGTATATATGTACACACACACACACACACACACACACACACACACACACACACACACACAAGAATACCTCAATTATCGCAGTTATTGCTACCACGAAAGATACTGCAATATTCGGGATAAATAATGCGTGTAAAATGGGTGATCATTGCCAATGATTTTTCAAATCTATTAATTAAATTTTATATATGAGGTAAAAAAGAAATGTGTTAAATGTGCTAATCTTCTAAACTGATCACTCTACATTTCTTCTTGATAGCTGTAGACTTGATATCATCCTTGTTTCTTTTAGCATTCATTTTAGGGATGATAAGAAGACAAATAAATATCTACAAACTAAATGAACAACAGCTCAAACGCAGGAAAATATATTAACAACAGTTTATTACAGGGTAGTAGCACTTTCGACTACATAATCCTCATCAGCTATCATAAACTTAACGAATTAAATAACTATTCTATAGAATGCCAAACATTCTGAAGATTTAAGGACATTGCTATGGCAACAAAAGTTCAAACATTTTACACAAAATGCAGATAAAATAAATATGGTATACAAAAATTTCAACAAAATATCAAGATTATACAATACAAATAACAAATAAACAATTCACATTAATAATCTAAGGTACTACATACATAACAGAGTAATCTAAAAAATTTAACAAGAATTATTAATGTTTATTAATATTATCACACCATCTCAACGCATTGTTTATCATAGCTGGTTCCAATTTATTAATTGGTTCATTATTCATGCTGCAGTTAGTAAAGATCGATAAAGTCAATGCGATTCTCCCTCTGATGGGGTCATGTTCTTTCCGTAACATTTAGTGTTGTTCCAATGTACTACTATATCCGAAGCCAGTGCACGCTGTGCTAAGGCTGTAGTAGTGGCTTTATTTGCTAGATCTTTTTCTTATGTTCCGTAATGCGCTTTTTGAGGGAGCGTGCCGTGTAACCTTTTTGTATAGCATATTTATTTTATCTGCATTTTGTGTAAAATGTTTGAACTTTTGTTGCCATAGCAACGTCTTTAAATCTTCAGAATGTTTGGCGTTCTATAGAACAGTTGTTTAATTTGTTAAGTTTATGGTAGCTGATGAGGATTATGTAATCGAAAATGCTACTACCCTGTAATAAACTATTGTTAATATATTTTCCTGCCTTTGAGCTGTTGTTCATTTAGTTTGTAACGTTTGGCAGTGTAAAGTTTTTGCAATTATTGGTAAATATCTACATGAACTTCAGGCACTGGCAAACAGTTACTGGTGAGTGGTGGTAAGCAGGCACCATTAGATAATAATGAAGTGTACAAGAGACTACCTGGAGAGTAGCGACTTAAACTAAACGTAATTCTGATTGCATATTTAGTGGGTTGCATCTCGTGGCTGCAATAATTCGAATTTCAAGCACAATAATTGGAATTTTAATATCAAATTATAAAATGTGATAAATTGAGAAACGCAATAATCGAGGTATTCCTGGGTATATATAATGATAATTGTGAATGCTGAAGTTGGCTAGTTTTAAGCTGAAAATATTATGAAAATAAAAAGTTTTCTGCAATTTAGAGCTCGATTTATTTTATTTTAAAAATCAAATTTTAATTTAATTTTTAAAAACATTTAATCAAGCACTAAATATATTTTTCAATCAAGATCTAAGTAACTTGTATAGTTCCAGCTTTTAAAGCAGGCAATAACTCAAAAAAACCTCTTCAAAACACAGAAAAACTTTTTTATTTAAAGTACTTTTGGCTCTATTGAGCCCTCGTCAGTAAACACTACAAACAAACTGAAAAGAATACATTAAAACTCAGATATGCATCTGAAAAAACATTCTAATTTTCAAAAGTTCTAAATTCAAATAATGTTCAGTCATCGAGCTTAAGGCATATTGCGTCATAACATATGAACAAAAATATCTCAACTCAACCAAGTATTACTATTAACACTCTACAATAATCAGAATACTGTGATGTTCCAATCTTGGGCTACACATCCCTATGCACTTGCCTGACTATTTTTATATTCTTTATACTCCCATACTGTACTAATCTCTAAATTAGAATGTTTTTTCGAATGCATAACTGAGTTTTAATGTATTCTTTTCAATACAAGTTATATTACCAATGAGCAGTGTAGGGTAGTAATGTCTTTGTAAGATCTAAGTAGTTTTATTAATATATATTTAATTTAATAAATGAGGAAGAAACAAATAATAATAAATTTTAACTATTAAAAAAATATATATCTATATATTTTAACAAATACAAACCTTAGGAATATCTATAAGTTTTTGTAATTGTATACCCTGTCCAGGTCCCATATGGGAAATATGATTAAAATTTGTGGGTCCAGAAATAATCCTTGAACGTCTATCAACAGCACTATTTATATAAATTCAATAAATTAATCATACATTTTAATTGTTTATATACAAATTTAAATTAATTCTTACGTTTTATTGGCTTTTTCTGGTTCCCTCATTGAGAAACGCCGTCTCGTCCTAGTAAGTACTACTTTGGCTGTACGACCACGAAGTTGATGCCCACCATGTTCTGGAACCCGTATTAAGTTTTCTTGAAACTGAATATTGTGAAGATAAATTATATGAGGAAGATCTGCAGCCAAAACAAATCCAATAATCCCTGTTCGACATAAAGGTTTTGCCTTTTTTAAGCTAATAGTTTGGATCCAATCTCCAGTGACAATTTCAAAAACATCTATATGAGTTTCACTATAAGTGCAAAGATAACCATCAGAAACACCTGGAAGAATTAATTTGATATGTCTCAAAACTGATTTAAAAATATAATAAAAAATAATTTGAAATTTTTTAAATAATAAGAGTTATTTGGAATCAATAATAAAACTTACTGACAGCAACTGGTATTGCTGGAAACATTAATTCACGTTCTCTTGTCTTTTTACCCTGCGAATCTACATATACTCCAAGATCTATATTAATATTTAAAAGATATCTATAAAATCAATATTAAATAATTTTTACTTAATATCTTTAAATAGCTACATAATCATAGATATTTCATTAAAAATTGTTATGATTTGTAAATTTATGTCAGATTAAAAAATTTTATATAGTTAATATTAATTTGATTTTAGAATTCTATAGTACAACATTTTAAATGAAGCTGAAGCTTGTCTAAATAATAATCCATAAAATGCTTCTAAGAAAAATAGAAGTTTCCAATGTTTAAAATTTGAAATTTAAACACTAAACATAGAATATATATTTCATAAAAAAATTAATGAGGGATCAATATTTATGCACATGACAAAATATTTTATGCACATGACTAATGGGTGAATATTAATAACTAAAATTTTTAAAAGATTTATTTATAAAAATTTTTATTATGCAGTTAATTCTTTAGTCATTGACCATATGCTGATTTAGTCTGCTTCTCTTAATCATTATATCTGTTTTATGTAAATAATAATATATAAAATAAAATATATTAAAAATTATTAAATTACTTACGTGTAAAAACTAGTAAATATTCATTATTAGGAAGCTCAACAGATATTAATGCATCCATTGCATTATGTGCAAGATAAGAAAGTGAACTGCAATCAGAATTGATAAGACCTGAAAATTATTTAAAATTTTAACGTACATGAATAATTTAAACAAGTAATTATTATATGTTAAAATTAATGATGCATACACAGTAATTTTATCTAGTATAACAAAACTTAATTCAAAATGGAAATGAAAAGAATTCAAAACAAAATTTTTAAACAGTATAAAAATCTAAAATAAATTTTTACCAATAATTTTAATGAAAATTATTATGATAATTATTAAAAAAAATTAAATTTAATAATGACTTATTAAATTTAAGTATATTTATAACATATTTTGTGAGATATTGAGCAATATCCTTCACATCCCCATTCTCTATATACTTTGATCATTCAGTTTCAATTTATTTATATACACCTAGTATATAACTATATAACCAATTGCAAAAGAAAAATTAAACTCCATTATTTTATCAATTAAATTATTATATTGACTACTGTCCAGATTAAATATGAATTAGACTTAAAATTTTAAAATGCTGTCTATTTTTATTTATGCATTATCAACCTAGAAATTTAGTTTTAATAATATCATTTGTTGATCATTTATTCAATTTATTTTATGCATATTTTTTAATTTTATTAATCTTACAATTATTATTATTATTATTAATATTAAATTTAAACATATAAGATTATAAATCAGATAATTATCATAAACAAATTATATGGATGTAGTTATATACAACTTTTAAAATAATTAAGTTCATCGGAATATTTTAATTTATTATTTCAAAATTAAAATTGATTTCATAATTTTATATTAGTTATTTAACAAATAGAATAATAATAAATTCCTGTTAATATGAAAATTAGCTAATAAAACTGTTAATCAAAAATTTAATAGCCTTTTTATATGGAAAGAAAGAATGAAATTTTATAATTGTCAAAAAACTTATAATACCTTGGAGAGAAAAATTATGATCAACTTATCAATGGATCTAATGACTGAGATCATCCTCCTGTGAAAATTAAATCAGTAAGCTTTATTCTGACTCACTAATCTAACACAAGACAGACACTATCTCATGATGTTAGTCTTAACAAATGAGGATTGAGGTTCAATTCAAACTTCCTCTTCAAGTTGATTTTATAGGTAAAATTAAAGAAAAGGGAAAAGAAAGAAGGAAGGAAAATTTCTTGAGACATTTCTCAAAGTTTTTAATCTCTTTTTTGTATGTGTGTTCATTGACAAATTAACATCCCCCTTCTGTTCTCTATGCGATAATTCTTGAATTTCACTCTCTCGGTCTTCACCTTAAAGATTGGATTTATCTGAAATTGTCCTATCACTTGGAATCATTTTATTTATCCAATGCAGTTTACACAGGTGCCACATTTATTACACAACAACTTCCCATCATATTTCAGTTGTGATCCATCCAAGCCAGAGCTCTTACTACCAATTATAATTCAATAAACAAATGTACACAATTCAATTCAATATACTAATTACATTCACAATTTTTTCCCATTTATTTGCATTCCTTGTTCACATTCATCTATTTCATTCATCCTGTTTTCATCTTTTACAGCATCATTCTTCTCTTCAATAAGCAAAAGCTCATGGAAATACTCTTGCATTTATCAATAACTACAGATTCTTTCCATAGCATATTACAGTGAAACCCCGATTTTGAAACTTGTCAGGGACCGGCCCGAAAAGTCGAACGAGCCGGGAAAACGCACGAAACGGGAACTCTGATGACGTCATAATAAAAAAGTTATATAATTAAAACGTAGGAAGAGGGAAAGTTTTACATTGCATGTATAGGAAAATGCTCGGACTTCCGAAAATAGACGTTTAAAGCGGGAAAGTCGTACGATACGGGAACGCACGAGCAGGGTTTCACTGTATCATTGTTATCTTCCCATATACCACATACGCATCCACCGGTCCTTTCTTCAAATTTTTCATACATATATATAAAACATAGCCTACAAGGATAAAAATAAAGCCTAACCATTTTGCTCTACACCCATGTTAATAAACAAGGACAATGTTTTCAAAAATTTCCAGGAGGTGGCACTGTATTCCTACTGTTGTGTAGCTTATTCTTGTATAGTTTCCGACCTAGATCTTTATCTTATATCACAGTTTTATGTACAGTTCGATTAAAAATGGTCCACTGTAGTGTTTCATTTTCCACATCTGATTCATCCAAAATAATCCAGTTACGTTTTCACAAATTTCCTATGGATAAGCACTGCTTGTTTTTCTTTGATGTTTTTAATTGTTAATATCACAATTAAACTTAATAGTGTGTAATAATAATGTCATAGTTAAGAATTCATTTTTTTTAATCTTTACTATAGTTGATAAATGATGAAATTCACAGCCATGGCTGCCAGGCAATGAAGCATTGGTTTGCATTTTTTATGCCTGTTTCCAATCAGGGAGATTACTAAGGGGATAGCATGAGTTTGTAGCCTCCACTTTGTATCCTCAGACTATAAAACTGGGCTGAAAACCAGATGATTAGTTCCAAATGCTGTACCAAGTGTGTTCCCATATTATCCATCATGCATGCAATTCCCCCCCAAAAAAACAGAGGAGGCTAGTGAGGCAAGAACTTGTAAGTTCCGTGAAATGTAAATATAATGAAATAACAACAGATGAATACACTATATTAGAACATACGTTTCATTAAATAAATAACTGATTTGTTCTTCTCCATGCTTAAGAATCCCATGTTTTCCTGTGGGTACAAAAGACATCAACAGGATTTATGTAAAATAATCCTTCATAAATTCATCAGACTATCTGTCAAACTCATCGTGGTCAAACTATATTAATTGTGTATTCATTACTACAATTAATACTGTATATATATGCTAATTATTTAGTAAAAATAATAAATTGCTAAATAATTTAAAGAAAAAAAATTATATTCCACATTTACAAGAAACAAGGACAGTGATCAAGTCAAAGCCTCTATCACACAAGATCTTAAAAGTTATTTTACAGTCATCAAAACAATGGTTTCAATAATAGCTTTCCTATCAAATCATTTAATTGTACTGTACCATAATTAATAAGTGAATATTATGTTTGTGTGTAAAATTTGTTCATAAAAATTTATTCATTACTACAATTAATACTGTATATATATGCTAATTATTTAGAAAAAATAATAAATTGCTAAATAATTTAAAGAAAAAAAATTATATTCCAAAATTACTTTTTTCTCTAATATAATAAATGAAATTAAAATTAATATTCATAAAATAAAAAAAAAATTTGAATTAAATAATATTAAAAAATGAAGTTAATAAAAATAAAGTGATTTAAAATTCATTTTATATGTTTATTTCTGTCTATTAAAATGCTTAAACAATGTTTACAAATAGTCAGAAACCAGCACTTCAAGTGGAAGAAAGAGGAAACATTCTTAAAAACTGGAACTACTTTTAACAAAAGAAAGGAAGCAGATGACTAGGCTTTCTATTATCCTTGTAGGCTATGATATAAAACTGATCTCAAAATAGACTGAGAATATCTAAGTCATGCTGACTTAGATATTCATAGTCTTGTTAGCTTCGAATCCAAGTGAACTACAGAATATGGCCACAGAAAGCAAGGAAGTAGGACTTAGAATAAACATAAGTAAAACTAAGGTCATGTACAATAATTTTGCTGATCAACAAAAGATAAAACTAGATAACATAGTTCCAGAGGAAGTCAATGGCTATATTTACCTTGGACAACTGCTCACTATAGATGGCGACCTTATGCCAGAAATAAACAAGAGAATTAAATTAGCTTGAGGTGCCTTTTGGTAGATTCAACTCAATTTAAAAGGAAAAATGCCACTTTGCTTGAAAAGAAAAATTTTTGATCAATGTATTCTGCTAATTTTAACTTATGGATCAGAAACTTGGACACTAATGAAAAGAGCTGTTCAAAGGCTGCAAACAACACAAAGGAGTATGGAAAGATGCATGCTAGGAATAACTAGAAGAGACAGAAAACATAATACTTGGATAAGGAGTCAAACAAAAGTTATAGATGTAATCCAAAAGATAAAAAAGCAGAAGTGGACATGGGTTGGACATATAATAAGAATAAATGATAATAGATGGACAACTAAAGTACTTCACTGGATACCAAGGGATAAAAATGACCAAGAAAGAGATCACATTACAGATGGAAAGATGAGATTGTTAATTTTACATTGAACCAAATTGAAAACAAAAGAGCAAATCAAAAGTGGAAGTTAAGCGCCGTTTTAATATCGCTCAATCACATCAATTTTTTGCACTAGCATAATCACTAACCTCTTCTTTTTTTCGTTTCCTGTTTTATCATCAAAAGTGTTCTTCCTTTTATCCATTTTGATACTTTTTAAAAGAGAAAATTCTTTACTATATTGTATGTATACGATAACAAAGCTGAATAATAATAATGTTAAATAGCTAACGGCAAAAAGCCCATCTTTTTGGTGTTTCACACCTTCAAAGCCAAGTGTCTGTTCTTGGACTGCTCCTCGTCCAGTTTTACTAACCGAAAATTAACATTAATTTGTTAATTGACATCATAAAAGGGGACAGACATTTGTTAATAAGACTGGTCTATGCTTACAACTCACATTAATCGAATATTTGCTTGCACTAACTGAAAAACGGTATCATTTTTATAAGTCGCACTAATAGAATATCGCATTATTCAAACTCGCACTAATTGAGACTTACCTGTACATAATTAGCACATTAGCAAATAGAATAGCCAAATGAAGTTTATGAGCATATTTTAACATAGTAAAAAAATTTAAGGCACTAAGTGATATTTTGCAAAAAGTAAATTGCTTAATGAATTTTTTTATTCATGTTTTATGGAAATTCAACAGATATAGAGAGATGCATCTGTATACTTCTGAAATCATATATGATTGGGGCTACTGAACTTCCAAAATATCAATTTTATTTTCTTCAAAACATAGTTTCTTTTATTATATGTGCATAGTCTTTTGCATTTCTTGAATTGTGACATTCATATTTCCACTTAATATTCCCATATATGCTTTCTTCTTTGCCACAAGAAATGAACAAAAGTGGAAAATCTGTGAAACAACAGATAATGAAATGAAGGTGTGTGAAAGGTTGGATCTAATGAATAACTGGATGTGCAATATGGTGTGTGCATATAAAGCAGTGTAAGGAGTTTTGTTGCATTACAATATACATCTCTTTTCTTAGATATCATCAACTACATCTTTTGCAACAAAATTCATAACACTGCTTAAAGTGTGTCCACACATCTTTCACATTGCATATATAGTTTTTCATAGGATCCAATCTTTCACACACTTTTCTTTCATGTATCTCTTGCTTCATGTGCAAATCTTCCACTTTTGCTTATATTCATTCTTCCTTCATCCTATTAGCAGATTCATCTTTGAAATCACTAGATAAAGATTAAAACTTATTTCTGCATTTATCATCAATTTCATGTCCACAATTTCTCCCTCAATCTCTCATTGCATACAATCAATCTCTCTCAAACCTCTTCCAAGTACATTGATGAATGATCTTTTGCTAGAAAAAAAATGTTTGAGACTAAATAGTCTTCTCTCAGCATTGATCTCCAACAGGTGATTGACATTATTATTCATCCTAAGATCACCCATATTTATCAACTAATCCTTCCACACCAAACCTGTTATTTAAATAACTGACCACAATTATCCATTCAGCAGTAATATATTAAAAATTTTGGTACCTCCAGGCCTAGAAATAATTGCTGATCTTAAATAAACTTATTTTAAAGCTTTAGTATGAATTAAATTAAATAAAATATCATTCAATTGGGATGTTTAAAAGTTTTATTGAAAATAAAATTATAAATATATTTTAGTATTTAAAATATTTATTGCATCTTTTATATATAATTATGTCTATACTTTTTTGTTTGGCAAATTCATTAATTATGCCAGTATAATCTAGTGAAGATATTAAATCTTTTTTTTTTCAATAATCAGAAGAGAAAGAGAATTTAATTTTCCATCAGTAAGATTTAACCTTAAGAAGTTTTTTATATGTTCCAATGCTGAAAATGTCCGTTAGACTGAACAATTTATAATAGATGTGCAAATGAACATACAGAACACAGTATTATTTTATCACCTATTGTGATAAACACATTTCTAGTATTTGTTTTTGGTGTTGTCTTTTGTGGAACAAAAAACAATAAAGTCTTTCTCGGATCTGATTAGGATATATTTACTTTCATCACTCTCTATGCAAGTTTGAACAAACAAAAGAAATATGACACTTCAACCTTGCATAGAAAGTTGAACTTCTGGCAAAATTATTGTCTCTACAGATTTGCTGTTCTAAGACCAGACCTTGTTGATATAAGTGATAATAAAATGCTGTCACTCAAATACATAATTCAATTTACTTCAGAATATGTTTTTTCTCATTTCTCACTTGCAGCAACTACAGAAGCATACAACCAAAAACACCCTCTGTAGTCCATCTTCATCCTCACCACATCATCAGTATGTCAGACAAGTATACTCTGACATACTATATTTATACTGTCTTATGCTTTTCATTATCTCATTGAACCACACACACCCAGTTCTTTTATTAACTTTCAGTCTAGGCCATATTCCAACAATATCATTTTTGCACATTCAAATGCAGACTTTTTTAAAATGTTTTATTTGCACATAGCGCATACAGCCAATCTAGACTTAGATATCTTATTCATTAAGCTCTTATTCATTCCCTATCATTTGCCTATTCACATTTCATACACCCAATCTCCATTCATACTTCCATTTCTGTCCTAATTTCCTTTAACCTGCCATTGTAGTAATTCCATTTTTGATAGTCTGGCTTTTTATATTTTGAGCACTGAAAGTCAGGGTCAAACTTCACCTAATAATCAACCAACAGAATCTAGTGAGTAATTAGCTTGATATAATCTGACAAGGCGGCTCTTTCTTGAGTGTCCTAGATAATATTGGACAACACTTTGTCATAACTTCTGGCTATTATGACAAAGTTGAACAACTCAGAAAAATCATTGGAACACACAGTCCCCTTGCAATGAAAAGACATGGGCTCAAAAGTGAGACATTACAGTAATATAGCTAATAAACTAAATATAATTCTGTCAAGAGAGCTATGTGATTTTTTTCATTGAAAATACCTTCATCATCAAAAATAACTTTAAATTGAATATTATGTTTAAAAAAAAAAAATTGGTAAGAATAAAATATTTTAACAACTAAAAAATTTTAACATTCTTAAATTTTATTTTGAATATTAGAATGTAATCAAATAAGCTATTTATATAATTTAATATATTGCTATAATTAATAAAAAGTCAATATAATGCTATAATTTTCCTTATAGCTAATTAAAGATTGAATAGAACTTATGAAAGTCATAAAAATAAACTTGCCCTATCAACTAAAATATTCAATTTTTTGTTCCATCTATTATAAAAGTTAATTTTTTTTTTATAACTTTAGTTTTTAAATACCACAAATCCATGCGTTCTGAGTATTTTTTGGAGGCAATGTATTAATTATATTTTCACATTCTTTTTCTTTCATGATCTCTTCTCTTTCAGTAATGTCAACTCTATGAATTCTTTTAATAAATAACTTTTATCCCATTTTATATCTCTCAGACAACATAGTGTGATTAATAAATAATTATCAAAAATAGTAGTTTACTTCTAAATTTGTCCATTAATGGTAAAAATTTGATATTAAATCATTTTGAATATTTTATAGACCTAACAATATACTATAAAAAGAAGATAGAATTTATTGCATAACTTACATACAGGTGCAGTATCACAACGCAAAGAATACATGCAAAAGGAAGACTGGAAGCCAACACATAGTTTATCTCCAATAATATCGAGGCACTGAGGTGTTCCTGGAAGAGTAATGTCACCACGCTTTTGATGTCTGCCTTTAAGCCTATTTATTTCATACATAATAACCTAAAAATATTTATTTATATTAATAAAACTAATATATAGAATTTCTATAAAACAGTATTGCTTTATTTGTTAAGAAGTTTATATTAAAACTTTTTCTCAATCAGGAATAAAAAAAAATTAAGATAAATCTTAGATTCAATCCTTTATTTTTGACTTTCTCATATATACATAAAGTAATAAATAGTAACCTTTTATTTACAATAAACTTTTGCAATTATGAAATAGGAAAAATTATAAAACTATAAATAAAATATAATCAAATATCATTTACAGAAATTTTCTCCAATATTATACATTTATTGTATTTTATTTAGTATAAT